>JAQZBX010008437.1:20372-48164 GCA_029593785.1 Cabassous unicinctus | reverse complement strand
TATAACCAAGATGCCCCAGAGCATAATATCAACAGCTAAACAATTTAGCATTTATGTCAATACCGGTTAGAGCAGTAGGTCTGGGGAAAGCGAGGCAGAGGTGAATCAGAGAATGAGTTTCCTATTTAAATGTCTCTCCATTAGAATGGTTAGCAAAGCTAAAGATGTTGGTTTGTTTAGTGTTAGTAGGAGAATAAAATCATTAAACACTACAGAATTTATTTCTTTAAACCAGATAGAATCTTGACTTCACTGGAATTGGGGGTGATAATGCCCATGTGAATTGTCAATTGCATTCTGTGCACAACTCCTCTAAACTCCACTTGACTCTTTTTCCTTACCCTTTTCAGAAATTTGACTCTTTTCCTTCCTTCTTTCAAGCCCATCCTTGCAGATGGCTCGTCTAACCTTTTTGCACTACTTTCTTTCCCCTGGCAGGCCAGTGTAGGCTGGGCGTGGGCATATGCAAGACACTGGAATCTGGGCCACTGGAGTCATTTTGTCCTCCTTCCATTCAGCCCAGGCTCACCTCATTTAGAGACAGGAAGCAAAGGACACGCACATCCCCGCTACCATAAGAAGCCCCAATACTTCCTCGCTCGTCTCTATTGTCACTGGAGGGGAAAAAAAGACAATTAAGTCATAAAAACAACTATCCCAGAATTTCAGGAGGCTGGCTCTCCATGAGTCAGATCAAGGTATGTGTTTGTGAATTGCAGGGGTAAGGGATGGCATTTAGTCTGACTCTCCGTGGACATTTCAGTAGGGCCATGAAGTGCAGGACCCACACCTGAGAGCGAGTGCCTCCTTAAACTGTGTGCCCTGGATGCCTTGCTGCTCACCCTGGTCCTGGCCCTGCCACTCCTACCCACTATTGGTAGACTCTGTAGGGAGCCAGCTGACAAAGGAGAAGCACGGTTTATAGGGTCCCAGCCCGAGCATCACAGAGTATAGAATGGGGGCTTACTGTTGGAAAACAAAAGATCAATAGGGGGCACATGGGTTCAACCTCATGACAACCCCAAAAGATGGAGTGGCTACTGTTATCTACATTTACTCAGTTTAGTACTTGCTGAGGTCTTGGGAGTAGAACTGGTGCTGGGCTCTAAGTCTTCTGAGCATCGTGATGTTCCACCCCACCTCAGAGTATGCCAAGGAGACAGCCGCCCCCTCAGTTCATCCACGGCCTGGCCTCATCCCCTCTCTCAGTCAAGAGCACTGTGGAGAGCTGCCCCGCTGGCATGAAACCCAGCCTGCACGGACAGTTTGAGTCAACCTCGGGCTACATTTTCTCTTGTGTCACACAACAATCATTTGAGGACAACTTTTGTTATTGCTGGATATCTGAGGACTGCCAGGAATGTTCTGTGCACTGTGTTTTCCAGAGAATGGATTAGCAGGAAGCCCTTTATCCCTGCCAACAAGAGTCACCTGAATCTCTCAGGCACGGAGGATGGCTGCTTTGACTTGTGTTTCCTGCTATATCTTGCATCCAGAAAAGGAGGTACAAAGAGCACAGCTCAGAGGTACAAGTCCCAAGCCTGGATCTTCCCAACTGGGAAGGAGCAAGCTGGAAAGTGTGCCCAGTGCCCTGGCGACTGTGACTTTGCCTGCCTTTGCTTTGAAGAAGTAGCTTCGCTTGATGGAAGCTGCAAATTAAAACCATAAAAATTGACCTTGGGCCCATTAGGTGATTATACATTGATTTTGCACTTTGTGCCCAAACCACTTAAATCTTGGCCTGCGTGTTGCCAGCTTACACAATAAGGAACATTTCTGAGCACCGGGAGATTGGCCGGGGCAATGGTGTTGGGGAAAGAAAACCAAGACATTTTGTGCTGAGCCTTCCGATCCGTTTGCCAGGGTTCTTGAGCAACTGTTAGAGAAGCCAAGTTTAGATGGTGGGTGATCCATGGGGCTTGGAATTCCCCTAGGCGTTCCCATGGAGACTCCCTGGAGAGAGCTGCTTCCCACCCCCACCCCCAGGCTTGGAAGGAGCAGGAAGGGCTTGTGTGAAAGGAAAGAGGGTCTAGAGATGGTCAGGTTAGAGCTGGGGCGGGTGACCCCAGTGTCTGTCTGGTTGAAGCATGAACCTTGGTGAGAAAAACTGTTACTTTAAAGGTCTGCTGAGGAGGAGCATTTCTGGGGCGCCCTCTCTCAGGTATTATGTGAGTGTTTTGGGGAGAACCTTGGGGATCCTGAGAGGGTGGCGGCCTGCTCTGAAAGTGTGATTTCCCAGTCCCATTCTCAGTGCCTTTGGTCAGCCCCAGCCACTCTTTGTGACTGCTGGGGTCTCGGCTGGGGAAGACGGAGAAGCCTGAAAGGCGCGGGCAGGTCTGCCAGCAGGTGGTCCTGCAGGCCCTGACGTAGTATCTCCTTTAATATCTGTCTGCTGCCTGCTGGGTCCCAGCACAGACCCCATAGGTCCCTGCACACCACCCAGATTCCCTGCCCCCCCCCCAGAGTGGGAATGAAGACTGTGCAGTGTTCACCAGTGGAACTTGAGCCTCATGCCAGTTGCACTGTTGTGAGAATCCAAATTCTTGGACTAGAGGCAGGAATACTGTTTTCAGTCTACTTGCCCAGATACCCTTTTGCCTGTTCATTCATTCACTCAAGTAGCGCTATTGAGACCTACCACATGTCAGGTTGGAGGTCAGGCCCTGGCTCATAGGAGAGCAGGTCAAAGTGGCTGCTGAAGCCACAGTGAGGAGAATAAGCAAGTTCAAGTGATTATGGTCCAGCTTGCTAAGTGCTGTGATGGGGGAGTCTCATTTGCATGCTGTAGGAAACACAGGGGAGGTGGGATTCCTAACCCCTAGAAGATCAGGGAAGGCCTTCTAGAAGGGATAACAGCTAAGCTGACATCTCAGACTGATGTACACCCTGGACCCCCGCTTTGGTCAGTCTGTACAGCCTGCTTTTTGGCCAATGTCCTTTGTCCAGCCTGGCTTTCCATGTGTTCTGCTTAGCCTCTTCCCTTTGGTTGTTCTTGTCTTGAGCCCCATCCCTAGGCCCATCCATGCCAAGTGTCTTCTTTTTCTAAACCTCTGTTGAATGTTTATTCTGTGCCAGGCACCGAGCTAGGAGCCTTACAAAGATTCCCACATAGCAATACTATGAGATACAGGGCAGACTCGGGAGCCAGACTGCCTGGGCTCTAATCCCAGCTCTTTCTCTGCAAGCTAGATCTTGGGCAAATAATAAGCCTCTTTACATGCCTCCATTTCTGGAACTGTACAATGAGCCTAATAATAATACAGACTTCATAGCATTGGTTTCAGGAGTAAATGAGTTAATATATGTAAAGTGCTTAGAACAAGATCTGAATCTATTAAGAGCTATATAAGTATTTGCTACTATTATTGTAGCCCCTGTTTTATAGATGAGGAAATTGAGGTTCAGAGAAGTAAGCAGTTTGTGCAAAATCACATAACTGGTAACTGTCAGAGCCAGGACGCGAACATCATTTCTGACTTTGTGTCCAGAATGCTCTTTTCCATGGCACCATGGCCATGTCTATTTTATGAGTGCCTCTGACACCAAGTTTGGTTCCAGAGTTCCACCAGCCCTCTGTCCCAGGTCGTGACCCTCCGGTCATGCTAGGTTCTGGCCTACTGACCTGCTTGATTAGTAGAGCCGGGTCCGGCCCGCTGCAGCCCACCACTGGCACTGGCATGGGCAGGAGTGTAGAGCCCCAAGGCTTCTCTCCACCTGGGCCCCACCCTCTCAAACTGGCTGTGCTTGTACAGAAAGGAGGATGGGTCACCTGGAGAAGGCTGTGTGGAGGGGAAGAGGCATCAAGAAGATAATCGAAGGTGGGGTGCTAAAATTAGAGAGGGGTCTAGGTAGGCATCATAGTGGAAGAAGAAGTGGGGATGCGGATGCTTGATGAAGAAGGGTTTCAAGTAAAGGTAAAACCAATTGCTTTTCAGAGGCATTTTAATGCTACTGTTTATAACACTGACTAAGGCACTGAGCTCCAATTTCAAGTGGAAATTCCTACACTTGTTTTAGAAGTTCTCATAACTACTCATTAGGATGGTGTGAGTCCACCTTACCATCCTTCTGGTTGGTTGGTAGGAAAAGTGGCAACACGAGGGTGGGAAAGACCAGAGGGATATACCAGGGTGCAAAACCAGGAAGTACTATCTCCTTGTTCTGTGCTTTCCCTTTGACCTTGGGAGAGATGCCTATCTTTTCAGAGTCCTTTTTGTCATCTGGAAACTAAGGGAAAATTTGCAGTTTACCTCCCAGGGGTATTTTTTTTTTAATGGGAAACCTTTATAAATGAGAAATTGTGTGGAACTATCACACCATTAGCTTTCCAAGATTTACAGCACAGACAGCAGTCATGTTCCTCAACAAAACTGTCCATGGGTGCCACTCCGAGGATAGTGCTGGGCTGGATTGACAGCTAGACTGACCGCCAGACTATCTTCTGTGGGCTTAGATCAAACGAGGATCTAACCTTTTGCCAAACATGCAAAGCTCAGGAGGCCAGAGTCTAAATGAGACCCCAAATATCCTCAAGAATCACCCCGAGAATGCAACCCAGAAGTCACCAATCCAAGGAAGGGTACACTCACAGATTTTGTTATTTTATCAAAGGCAATTTATTTACGTGGTATTATCAGACACCTCAAAGTGTCAACAAATTCTGTTGACTAAACTTTCTAAACTGGCTCCAGATTGGTAATTCCAGCTGTTCTCAATCTTGTTATGCTTTTGAAAAAATCACTTATATCTGGGCCCATGCTAAAGGAATTAAGTTTTTTTAAAGTGTCCTCCAATATGTAGCCAGAGTGGAGGATTCGCTGAGCTACTCCATTTGTTTAAAGTTAATTACTTGAAAAGATCCTGGTTGCAGGGGGAGAGCAAAGCATGATGGAGAATATACTAGGGTGGAAGCAAAGAAGACAATCCTGCCAAGGAGTATTTTGAAGGGTAGTTATAACTCATTTTCTAAGTACAAAGTATTGGGTACACAGAAAGAGTGTTGGCATTTCAGAAAATCTGTAACTCAAAAGTTTTCAAATCTACTGTTATTTCCATAGGGGCATTTTCCTCAAGAGAGGCCAGATTAGTCCCCACATGCTCAATTCTGAATTAATACAGCCCCGAGAAACAAATATCAATGTTATTTATTCATTTGAATTTAGTCTGAGACATTTTGGCCCACATCCTTTAGTGGGACCTGCACTAAGAAATGAAAAACAGCTGACTAAATCAACAGTCACATATGGAAAAGAAGCAGGGACTGCCTTTCCAAAACTAATAATATTAATGAACTTCCAAGGAATACACAATCCATAATTAATGACAATTTGGGGGTTGTGGGGAGATATAAAAACTGGGAATTTGAAACATGGTGCTAAGAACAGCCTGGTGGGTTTTTTTACTCAGAATCTGTCCACCCATTTCTGACCCCTTTCCCTTCTGACAGCCTCATTTATTCAAATTCTTTCTGTAAATGCCTTTGGTCTTCTGATTCAGAGGCTAGGATTCAGCACTTCTTGCCTGAACTCCCCTAGTGGCCATTCAACAGGAGCTTATTAAAAACCTCCGTGAGTCATGTGACCAGACATAACTGATTCTATCTAAACCCACAGGAAGGATGGCCCTGATCCTGGAAACCAGTTCTCTGGCAAAGCTGTCTTGGGGGTCAGATTCCATGATCTTGGACCATGTGCCAGGGCAGACCCCAAACTAAATATCTAGACCAGAGGCATCAGGCCAAAGATGCCTGGGGAATGGGCATGGCCCCCTGGGTCACTCCTTAAGAGAACCACCCAGTCTAAATCCCTGGAGCACCTCACTTCCAATGTAGCCTGTACGATACCAAGATTCAGGTGCCATTCACCAGCATTTGCCAGGCTATCATCCCACTCTCCACTCTTTGTCTCAAGGGTGCTCATGATAAAGATGGCTAGTTGACCCCCAAACAGTCACGGTCTGTTTCCATAGTGTAGAGTTGCTACTGGGAAGCAGTCAGGGTATACATTCATTTCCCAGCAATTCCCCACCCCCCCACCCCCCACTCTGTGATAATCATGACCGGAGGAATATGAGCTTAAGTGATGTGTGCCATTGGCTGGCTGAAGTGGTTAAGTATCCAGTGTGTCTTCCCTTGCTGTCCTCCCTACCTTCTATCACTAAGGGGCAGGGGACAACATCCCCAAGTCACTGCATGGAGAAACACAAGATAGCTGCCTGGCCAGGATGTCTGAGTAGATTTTATGTGACCAAGAAATAAACTTTTGTGTTAAGCTGTTGAGGTATTGGGGTTGTCGTTACAGCAGTTAGCCTATGTTGCTCAAGATAGTACTCATGCAGCATTTCCTAAGCAGTGTGTCTTATGATAAATAGGATTTTTCCCAGATCCTATCTTCCTTTTTTTGTGCAGAGAGCAGGAGTCCTGCCCACGTGCCCTTTGGCCTTGTTTGAGTCTGTACGTCTCTCTCACTCTCTCTCCCTTCCCAAATAGAGCCTCCCTTTGTGAGGAGGCAGTAGAGCATGGGTAGATGTTAAGAGCATGGTCTCTGAGTCCAGCTGCCTGGGTTCAAATACCAACTCCACTACTCACTCACGTGTGAGGCCTTGACCAAATGGTTTAGCCTCTCTGAGCTTTAAACTCTCCCTCTGCAATAGATGGATATTGCCTTGCAGAGTTATTTGAGGAATAAGTGGGATACTCTGTGTAAAGTACCTGGCACACAATCAACCCTTAATAAATATTAGCATTATCATGTATTGAGCCTGCTTTAGCACAGCAGACATAATACAACCAATCAGTATCATTACTACTCTCTCCTCTCCTCCTTCTTTCTCTTCTCCAATAACTCCCACCAATAACTCATATGAATTTCCTTTCCTAGGTACTGGTATTTCTTTTACCTCTGCCCCATGGATGCCACCCCACCTTCTATTCTTTACCTAAGGTGCTAGAACCCATTTAGAAATGTGTAAGTATTTTGCAGAATAATAGGTGGACCCAAAGGAAATAGATCCAAATGTGTGTTAAATGAATGTTGATCTACTTTGGTAGATATTAGGTCCTGTTCAAGAACTACTGTCCTACTGTGTGAGCACTGCCTTCCCCTTCCCCACTTCCAAGAGGGTTCTGTGTTGCCAAATCAGCTCTTGTAATATAGAATAGAAGAAAAGTGGAAGAATAGAGGGAGAAGTACCCAAACTGGAGAGGGTTTCCATTAAGATATTGGAAGAAAGAGAAGCTAGAGAAGCAGCTAAGAAGGAAGAGAGAAGGGCTAAGAGGGAAGAAGATGGAAAAGAAAAGGATTGTGATCAGTATTGCCTGGACATATATGCTCCTTATGATAGTCAAGAAGTACAAAAAGAGGACTCAACTTCTTCTGAATTGCTTTTCGGTAGCTCATGGTCGCGCACAGACTGGACTCAGAGTATATTGGTCAGCATTTTTGTACAGGTCAACATTAGTCTTATGAGATTTAAAAGCTTATTTGAAAAATTAAGTTACAGCTTATAGCATTTGTTTAGCTGAATGACCTGATCAAGGCTCCAGCTGGAGCAAAAGGTGTGGAAGTATGGGGAGAAACGCTGGCAGGTTCCCAGGATGAGGCAGCAGACCAGCTCTCTCTTTGTAACTCTCTAAATATTGAATGAGCAGAGGCGAATGCAGACAGCATGAAGTCACAGCTCCCTGAGCCCAAAGAGGCTCAGAACAATCCCCCGCTACTGTAATGAATAAATCATCACTGTCAACTGAACGTCTTCACCACTGACATCAGAGCCTTGACTGTTGGCCCCATTTCAGGTTCTCATTAGAATTTAGATCTGCTCACAGTTACACGCTTTGAAGTCCTGATTGGCCTGTTTGCAAGTGATTCCTCGATGATACTCCTCCTCTGCCAGCATCCTCACAGGGTTGTAGGACCTTGGTTCCAGAGGGGCTTTAAAGATCATACAATTTAACTCCCTTATTTTAGAGGAGGGAACTCGAAATCCCTTGGCTTCTCCTCTAACACATACTTTGCTGAGCTGATAACAGAAGCTGAGCTTGGCCTGTGGGACAGAGGAGATAACATTTCGCTGGGTATGAGGAACAAAAGAGAAGCATGCTCACTGTGGCTGCTGGACACGGAAAACATACAGCCATCGAGTGGGAAGACCTGGAAAGTGAAATTCCTGAAGAAGCTCCAAAGCCCACCCCTTCCTCCAGCCTGAGGATATGAATTGCCTGTGAGCATAGGGCATCCCAGCCATTCATCCACGTAAAAATGCCATAAAGCATTGCTGTTACTCAACAATCCTTAGCATGAGTGCTCAAAGCAGACCAACATTTCACTTCACATGGGGAGACAGTTCTTTGGCTTAAGATTTTGTCCCACGTTAAAATGCAAATATCTTGAACAAGGGGTGCTATCATGGGATAGTGGAGAATTGTAAACTGGATTCTAGTACCAGCTCTGCTGCCAATTCCCGAGACACCATGTGCAACATTCTCAGTCTTGCTGAGCCTCAGTCTGTGGGTCACAGGACATGATCTCTGAGGCAGCTTCAAGTGCTGCTAGGATTCTAAGGTAGAAATGAATAATCCTTTACACTTGACTGTGATCCTTTTCCAGAGAGCCGTTTCGGAGGAAGAGGATGCTGAGAGGAACTGGGAGACTGGGGGTCCTGAAAGGGGCCACCCAGCAGAAAAGTCTGTGCTCACAGCTCAGGGCCCACTGTGCTGCTGCTCTGGACAACTGACTCTCGGTCCATTCTGAAGGGGCACCCCTATAACCAGAGACATGACACCCAGAATCTAAAGCCTCCATCCCTTGAGAGGAGGCTGGAGAGATGACTCTGAGTGTACCCTCTTTTGTAAGAGGCTAAGAGATAAGCTAGCTGAAAAGGCGAGGTGCCCATTTGGCAAATGATAATTCCTCAGTCACTAAACAACTGCTTCTTGAAGGGTTTATACCAGTTCCCTCCAATAAAAGATAAGATGGCTTCACTTAAAAAACAAACGAACAAACAAACAAAAACAACTGAGGGCCCACCGATGTGGGCAGCTGTTTGAATCTGACTTGCACCCCTTTCAGACAGAGTGCCTTCTCAGTTTGCAGGTGTTAGGCAGGAGGATTCTGTTGTAGATGATGTTGTGCTTAACATTGATGGGTGTATGTTGAACTTGGAGTGTAAATAAAATAGACAGTTGTCATATTTGCTGGCTGCCCAGCAACTTTTTAACTCACCTTTGGCCTGTTTGGGAAATTTCTAGCCTTATGAGTCATAGTATCACAAAGAAGAACCAGAAAATTCAGACCCCAAACTCCTCTGCAATTGGAGCACAGGCATGTGAGCTGGGTGCCACTAATTGAGTTACCTGTGGGAGACTTTGACTTGACTGGGAACCTTAAGGAACTCGTTTTGCTGGTAAGAATGCCTGCAGTGGTTTCTTTCGGAAGAAAAGGCACAGAAATGGCATCAGTGGAGTGGCAGTTTGAGAGCCTTTTCCTCTAGGGTGGGGCAGCTGCCATGCGGCAGAACCTCAGGCCAGTTCTGCCGCATGGATTTGGACATTGTTCTATGATATTGATTCTCCAGGCTCCCAATAATTCTGTGAGCTAGCCAATTTCCTTGTAATAAACTCCTTTCCTGCCCAATTAGCCAGAACCAGCCTCTGTGGCTTACGGTTGAGCGTCCAGAAGGATTCAGCAACCAACCACTAATTAGTCCTTCTCTCTGATACACTGAGCCCTGAGGTCTCTGGCCGCAGCAGCAGTAGGAGTCTAGGCAAGACCTCTGGGAGTTTCCCTCCTCAACCTTGTCCCTCCACAAATTTCTTTCTTGTCCATAAGGTTCAGGCCTCCTACTCCTTCCTCTTGAATTTATTCTCTCACATTGCCAAGCCAACAGCCATTCTGCGGAAAATGGATTGGTGAAGACAAGTCTGTAAACCCTGTGGCCACTTGAGCGGCCCTCAGCCTGGTTTCAGAGCCAGCTCTACATGAGAGAAGAATGTGTTCTCCCTCCCCGCTGCCCCCGGAAGCTGCTGGGACGGGGCTGGGTGGGGTCTGTGTTCCATTCCGTTTCCAAAGGCCTGGCCACGGCTCCATTCATAGAGTCTTTGAATCTTCTTGCTTAGTGAATTCACCACTAGCCCATCATAGAACAAGGAAGTAGTCACTGAAGTAATAATCTCAGTGCCTAGAACAGTTCCTGGCACACAATGGGGATACTCAATAAATTACTGTTGAGTAAATGAATGAATTCATTTAAACAACTCTTCTACCAGACAGTGGTCTCAAAAATGAACAAAATGACTTTGGAATTTTAGTATGTCTTGAGAGTATTACACAGACACAAAAATGTATTTCTACCCATCGGTTCTAGGAGCTTATATCATGGCAGGGGAGGCCCCATGTAAGGTGTTAGTAGAAAAGGATGGGTTACCTCTCTATTTTACAGATGAAATACCTCTCTAGTTTACGCCTATTTTACAGATGAAAATGGGAGGCTTTGGAGGTTAAATTACTTTTTAGATTCTCTCCCCAGTCCAGCTGACACCAGAGCCAATAGTGCTAACCACTGAGTGTTCTGCCTCTGGTGAGAGAATTTGGAGGCCTCTCTGGTGTCTACATATTGGACAAAATGCTCAAAGGTTATTTGTCATCCCGAAATATCCAGTGCCCACTCTGAGTCTCAGAATACCTATTACAGGCCCCGAAGAGGCATTATGAGAACTTAGATAACCCAGGAACCAGTCACTGTTTAAAGGAGTCTACTCTCTAGTCTTACATTCCAGCATGCCCATCTATAACAAATGCAACTTTTAAAAACCAAGTATCTCTAAAAAAATTTCTGTATGCCCATTCAACAAAATGCAAAGGCTCAAGTTCCTATCTTACAGTTTAGGTCAAACAGTCTATGTTTTTAACTTCATTTCAAGCACATTGAATCTGCTTTTGGAATTTCTTTGATGGGATGGCTGCTCTGTATTGCCAAGTGACCTCAGTGGTAAAGGTTTGACAGCAAAATTATTTGCTTTAATTTGCCAGCAGGCAAAACTGTCCCTAGTTGCTTCAGTTTCTACAGACTCATCTTCAGCTTGCTTAAGAAAGTTCACCTGAATAGAAGAGTTTAAACATTGGTGGGGGAGAAGGTGGGTTCCTCCCTCTTTTTCTCAATCCCTCTACCCCTTGTCCATCAAAGGAAGAATGAAAATGACAGACTATTTAAAAGATAGCAGATAGACTCTCAGTCAGGGAGCCCTTTTACAATAAGCTGTGAGTAAATGATTTCCAGATGCTTCAAACTTATAAGTAATGCTCCTGGAGAGACTGTCTGTTGTTCTGAGCCCCAGGTGGAAGCCGGGCTTTGTTAGCTCTTTACTTCCTTCTTTTTTCACAAGAATGACATTTATGGACATTTCCCGTCTTAGAACAATGCACTGAGAATGAAGCAAATGAAGGAAATGCTGGCCTGAGCTGCTTCTATACTGCGGCTTTGGCCTGGTCACATGCATTTCTTATTGTGTTCTATCCTGTGACCCAAAGTCAAATCTAAAAATATGAACCTGAGGTCATAGCCAATATTGGGGTAAAAAAACAAAAATTAAAAAACATTTCCACTTCTTTGCCAGAACAGGAAGTCATCCCAAAACAGAGGATAGTAATGCTTAAGTTTGGTAAGAAGGCAAAAAAAAAAAAAAAAAAGTAACCCAGCACAGCTGAGCCAGTTTTTTCGAGGGTGGAGTGTTCACTTCCCACACTCAGAAGTGGGTTGCTAAGCAGAGTATCTCATTAAATACCCAGCAGTGGAAATGAGCCACATGTTTCCTGGGAGGGAGCCTTCTCACTGTCCCAGGCTCACCTAGGAAACCAGATCTTAACAAAGCCCCTGATTACTTTGCCATATCCACGACTTAGCATTTTTTCCTGGAGTTGGAAAACAGTTAAGAACATTGGGCAAATCCTTCTTGCTCATATGATTCCCTTCTTTTGGTTTTTGAAACCTGGAACCGGCCCCAGCCTTTTTTTTAAAAATAAGGGTGGGGCCTGCAATTTGGTTTCAGTTTGATTTATCCCAGCACCTAAACCCATATGGAGCACAGCTAAGAATTTTACAAACACTTTCTGACGCTAGCGATATGTGTCTCTTAATCTGGACATAATGTTAAACAAACATTAATCACCACAAAAACCAGTTGGATCTGTTTGTGGTTACGTCAGTCCAAGTAGTTCCTTCTTTAAAAGTTCTGGCCTGATACCTGTGGGAAATAGCCTTTGACCCCACCAGGCTGCTGGTCCCATGACTTAACACTATCCCTGACGGGCAGTGGGTGTAGCTCAGTGGTTGAGCACCTGCTTCCCACGTATGAGGTCCCGGGTTCAAACTTCGGTAGCTCCTAAAAAAAAAACAAAAAAAAAAAAAACACAGATCCCTGAATCATTTTATTTTTTTCACAGACCTGGAATATGAAGCCGGATGGCACAGCCTCTCCCATGTGGGGGCTCACCATTTTTCCTCTAGTGCTAAACCTACTTGTGACAGCTTCTGTTGAAATATTTTTGCTTTGCCTAGCTTTTCAACAAAAATAATGCAGGATTAAGGTATGATTCTCATTATCTTACAGGTCCAGGGGTTACTTGGGAGTGGGCTTTCAGAATTCTATCCCTATGTGGCTTTATTTCCCATGTACTCTTGAAAAAACTTTTCATTCACCATATATTCCTCTATTTACCCTGAATATAAATTAGAGATGCTATGGTAGTTGATTCACCCGCATTCTCTAACTAAAGCTTCTGTATGTTGTCTTATATTACCCACAATACTATCATTGTCAATCATAACATTAGCTAGTATTTATTGATAACTTGCTGTAAATTCAAGGAATTGCTAAGCCTATTTTACACATACAATCTCATTTAATTCTCATAACAACCCTATGAGGTAGGTACCACTGTTATCCCATTTTACAGATGGGGAAACCGAGGAAAAGGTGAGCAAGCTTGGGTATACAGCTTAGAAATGACAGTCACCACTAATCCAGGTCTGTATGATTCTAAAATCCATGTTCTTAATCACAACCCTAAACTGACTGTCAAGGCAGGGCTTATAATAGAGAAAAGGAGTCCACGTTTTGTAATGGACAGTAGTTATGTGACACTCCAGAATCAAATGCACAGTTCTTTTTCATTCTAGGATCCTCTCTTGTGGTAGTCTTTTTCCCTTGCCCAAAATGCTGGCAAGCACAGGACTGCAAATGAAGCAGGTAAGGAGGTCGTGGAGCGAAGGATTAGATTAAAGATGCAGAGCAGGGGGAAAGCAAGTCGAGGGAGGAAGGGCGCTTCTAGGGAAAGATGGAGGAACATCCTCTGAACTGTAGAGAAAGGTCACAGTCTCAGCACAGAGGGGCCCCTGGCTGAGGGATCATCCACTGTCTAGAATGAAGCTGTCTGTGATTCCAAGAGGACAGCCCCTTGACTGTGAGGGGTGAGGAAGGCAGCAGTGGCCTGGTGGACTCCAGGGAGGGGCATGGTCCGTCCTGTACTACTCTGGGATTTCTAGTCTCAGAGAGGTACATGCTTTGGGAAGGTTGACCAGACTCCCCAGTCCAGTTTACACTCTTAACAATCCAGCAGCAACTCAGAGAAGCGCCCCCTCCACCACACAGCACAAGAATGCACACAGTAAACAGCCGGAGCTGCTGCCAGGGGAGCTAAGGGCTGCGTGCCTGCTGCAGCAAGGTCTCAGGTTACCGAGACTTCTTCCCCTTTGCCAATCCATTCTGCCAGGGCATTTTTAGTGGCTTATAAATTTTAGCATAAAATTTATAAATTTTAGCATAAATACTTAAAATTAGATTAGCCTCGTCAGAAATAAACAACGGCACACAGCTTGTGATAGACTAGAGCCTCGTGGAGTGTGTGTGTTCGTGTTTCTTGCCGATTCATAAACCTTGGTGATTTATAAGTCCACATTCCAGGGGTCACTTTCCCACATCTGGCTGGCATACAATTTAAACCATCCTGAGCTTCATTCCCTGCAACCCAGCAGCTAGTGGACCCAGGGGCCAATGTCCCCAAGGGCAGCTATGGGTTGTAAACCCATGTGTCCAGGTTAATGTTTGCTTCTGTTTATATCTTCTCTGATAGGTGCTTGGAATTTACTTAATGATTGTGTTTCTCTGAAAAGTTAATCAATGTCTAAATAAGCTGGTCTCAAAGCCGCCAAGAAGGTGCAGTGAAGTTGGACTCGGGTACATGTCCCTGGGGTCGGAGAGACTGGGGGAGTGTCAGTGAGCCGTGGTGTGACCGCGCAAACCCTGGGGCTCTGTTGCTCATTGGCTGTTGTACACCTTATGAAAAGCCCTTTGTCCAAACATAAGGGACACAACTCCAGAACACAGTGTGACCTGGGCCACCTAGCCCGCCTCGCTACAGCCCTTTGTCCAGTCCTTTGTCACCTTGAACAGGGGCCTTCTGTGCCCCTTCAGCATGACTTTCATCCTTGAGTTGTCAGCTGGCTGAAGGGGCTCCTTCATTCTTGCAAATATGCATTGAGCATGTACCATGTTCCAGGCCTTGGGGACATGGAGAGGAAGAAAGGGGATCCTATCCCAGCCCTCCAGCTACTAATAGATGAGAGAAAAGAGACAAAAAAAAGCAACCACAACCCTGTGTGCTACCTGCTACAATAGGGAGTCTGACAGGAGGCTCTGGGAGCTAAAAGGAGCAGCCCAGAATACAGCCTTGGGGACTGGGGAGGCCTCTCAGAGGAGGAGAATAAAGGCTGAGCAAAAACCCAGAGGAGACGGCAGATGGTAGGCTGCATAACATCTCCCAAAGATAAGCACATCCTATTCCTTGGAACCTGTGAATGTTACTTTAGAGGGCAGAAGGGACTTGCAAATGTGATTAAGTTAGGATCTTAAAATGGGGAGATTACTTTGGATTATCCAGGTGGGCCCAAAATGTAATCACAAGTGTCCTTCTAAGATGGAAATGGAGGGAGATTTGACCACAGAGAGGGGAAGGTGATGGGCTGATGGAAGCAGATTAGAATGATGCTCTTTGAAGATGGAGGAAGGGGCCATGAGCCGTGGAATACAGGGAGCCTCTAGAACAGGGGCTCTTAACCAGGGGTCTGTGAGCTTGAATGAAATTCAAAAAAGCATCATTCTTGCGGGGATGTGTTGGTGCAGGTGTGATATATTTATTAAATAAAACACAGTATAGTGTGGATTTAGTAAGGGGTCCACGGTTTTCACCTGACTGGCAAAGGGGTCCGTGGAATAAAAAAGGTTAAGAACCCCTGCTCTAGAAGCTGAAAAAGACAATCTCCCCTCAGGGTTCAGAAGGAACGAGACCTGCTGAAACACTCACTTTAGCCAAGCAAAACTCATTTTGGACTTCTGACCTCCAGAACTGTAAGAGGATAATTTTTTATTTTTAGCCACTAAGTTTGTCATAATTTCTTACACCGTCAATAGGGAACCAATACAGTGAGGTGGGGCTGGGAGAAGGGAGTGGTCCAGGAGGAGGAAACAGCATGGGCAGAGTCAGGGCGGGATTCATCTTCTGAGTCAGTAGCTGGAGCACAGAGTTGGGGTCCGGGAGTGGAGAAAGAGAGGGTGCTGAGGTGAGAGTTCACAATGAAGAGGTATGTAAGGTGGAGATCCTGACTCTACCGGTCAAGTTATACAATTGGGATTTCTTCTGAGGCCACTGGGGAGTCATTACAAGCATTTTGAGCAGGAAGAACACATGATCAAAGGGTTTTTGAGGAAGCTCCCTCCAGCTAGCCTAAGAAGCTGGGAGTGAGAAGCTAGAGGTGGCCCAGGAAGAGAGGCAGGAAGGCCTTACGGCAAGGTGCAGCCGACCTTCAGATCCTGGGTCTGTGGTTCTAGCAGTTCCCATCGGATTTCCAAGTTCTCCTCTGAAGTTCAACCCAGATCAACTCCAGTTCATTTAGTAGATCCTGAGTCATTCCTGACGTACAGGAGTATTTGAGTTTACTTTTTATGGTAGTTGCCTACAAATGAACCTGTGTTGGGCTTGAATGATTGAGAATATAAAATTAGGCTGTTGCAGGTGGACTTCCCCAGCTATATGTTGTGTAATCATAAAGGGAAATCTAAACAGTTTGGAAGGGCAGCTGGGCTTGGGACTGGTGGGCTGGGACTTGGGGCCTTGGAAGTTAATGCATTTTTTAAATACATTCAGATATGAATCTACTACTAATGATGTTTTCTGTCTCAGGACTCCTTACTCAGGTGCCAAGGGCTGAGTCAAATTACAAGGGTTCTAGTACTCTTCTAGACACTTCTGGAGCTACAAGAGTTACAAACCTAAGTGCCTAGAAGTTTCAGTCAAAACTCGATAGAGAGGTGGGAGCTGAGGCCCACTGGAGAGGGCATGCCCTTCCTAAAAGCATTTGAAAATTCAAATGTTTAGGAAAATTCATTTGAGATCCCATTCAGCCTTTAGGCCAGCTTTTGTAACTCTGGTGATACAATACTTTTTCAAAATCATCCTTCACTCACAGCCTTGCCAGGAGGCAGGAGTCCACCTCTGTGACATTTTTAAAAATTGATTTTGGGGGAGGGAAAATCTGAGTGTGGCAGGTATTGGGATCTTTCTGACGCACAGGCCTGAGCAACCTGACAATACCAGCTCCTGTTTTCTGCCTCCAGCTGTACCAGCCAAGGTTTAGGTAAAGTTAAAGGAAAACTTAAACTAAACCACTTGGGAGAGGTCATTGGTTCAGAATATGAATTCAGGCTTGGTTATGTGGCCAAGTAGAAAAGCATTTGAGAGAATGGGATTTTCCTCATAGGCAGTGGTAATGTTGTAACCCTTCAAACATATGTAAAAGCCAGGGAACGCTTCATAACAAGATGTCCTTATTTAACCAGATGTCTGGGGGTCCTCCCAGCCCAGTGAATGGAACTCATTACCAACGTTTTCAGTCAAGCTCACTTCACGGAGGAAGCAAGAGGGATGGGTGGTGAAGGAAAGGAATGATAATTGAGTAAATTTGTGAGCAAGAGGCCTGGGAACCACAATTTCTGGATTCTGTTGATAGTTTTGGTATCTTCATTTTGCATATCTGTAAAATGATGGTAATAACTCTGCTCCAAAACCTGTGCACCAACAAATTTACTAAGATAAGAAGTAAACTAATGACTATAAAACCCAACACAACTTGCTTATATTCATTTGCCGTGAACCAGGCATTCCTCTAAACTCTTTACATGTTATTTATTTATTTATTTATTTTTTATATATATATATATATATTTTTTTTAAAGATTCATTAATTTTTTATTTATTTATCCCCCCCTTGCTGCTTGTGCTGCTGTGTCCATTCGCTGCGTGTCTTCTCTGTGTCTGCTTATCTCCCCCTTGCTGTGAGGTCTTGCCGCATCAGCCCACAGAGCGTGCGAGCCGGCCTGCCCTCACAAGGAGGCGCCGGGAAGCGAACGGGGCCTCTCATATGGTAAATGGGTGCTCTATCCATTGCGCCACACCCACTTCCTGCCGTGAGGTTGCTGCATCAGCCCACCACACCGCTCAGGCCAGCGTGCCCTCACAAGGAGGCCTCGGGACACGAACCCGGGCCTCCCATATGGTAAACGGGGGCTCTATCCACTGAGCCACACCCGCTTCCTTTACATGTTATTTAAACCTCACAGCAAACCTAGAGGAGGTACTTTGGGATCATCCTTAGTTTTAAAGGTGGGGAAACTGAGGCACAGTAAGGACACGTATTTTGGATTTGAATCCAGGAAGTTTGGTTGCAGAATCCAGTATCTTAACTACTACTACATTATTGTTTTCTGCTTTGCTAGAAAAAGAAAATCCACTGATTGCCTAATAATTGTCTCTAAACACAATAAAGTAGTAAAGATGGAGTTCTGTTTTCCAGAAATTGTGTAATAGCTCATTTTGAACTAACTCTCATGCAAATGGCAATTATAAACTCTGGACAAAATATAAAAAACAAGTCTGTAAAGTCACTGAAGCACGACTGAAACCAGACAGAAACTGGGAGAGAGTTGATACATGGAAGAAGAAAATGGCCGTTAGTGAATTTTCCAAGCTTTTTACTTAAAAAAAAATTTTTTTTACAGCTTTTCACCAAACAACAGATCCCAGTCATTTGTGCAGGAAAACTAGAATTTGAAAACAAACTAGCAATCTTACTGGCTTGATGAATCAGAGAACAGAGTTTGGGGCTGCTACAGTAGCTACAAAGTGAGGGGGAAAACTTGGAAAGAATAGAGCCAAAGAGAGGGCACCCCAAATTCTGCATATAAACTCTGCCCAAATCTTTGGCTGACTTCTGAACTAAATATGTATAGGGAAAACTTCAAGCAGCTGAGCTAAAGCTAAAAGAACAAGACAATTCAGCTGCTGTCCACTGTAGGGGAGACAGAGTTGAAAGTCTGAGTTCAGCCAAGTTATCAGTATGCTAAAACAATAACAATAATAAAAATCAACCCTTTACTGGGGAGCAGGTGTAACTCAGGTGGTTGAGTGCCTGCTTCCCATGTATGAGGTCCCAGGTTTGATCCCTGGTGCCTCTAAAAAACAAACAAACACAGATGAAAAAACTAACTCTAATTAGGGAGCAGATGTAGCTCAGTGGTTGAGCATCTGCTTCCCATGTATGAGGTCCAGGGTTCAATCCCCAGTACCTCCTAAAACAAAACAAAACAAAAAAACCCCAATACTTTACGAGTAACATAATTGAATCTAAAGTCTATACAATGTCTCATTCACAATGATCCAATTCAAAATTATGAGATATATGAAGAAATAGAAGAATGTGACTCAAAATCAAGAGAAAAGGCAATTGATGGGGACAGACCCTGAGAAGACCCAGATGTTGGGATTAGCAGACAAGAATTTTAAAGCAACTATTATAATTATGCTCAAGGATGTAAATGAAAGTAAGTGCATAATGAGTGGAAGACAGGAAATTTCAGCAGGTAAATAGAAACTATTAAAAAATAAACAACATGAAATTCTAGAGATGAAAAATAGAACACCAGAAATAAAAATTCAGCTGTTGGGCTCAACAGAAGATTGGAGATAATAGAAGAAAGGGTCAATGGATCTGAAGATGGATCAACAGGAATTATTTAATATGAAGAACAGAGAGAAATGAGATTTTAAAAATAAACAAATAGCATGGTATATGAATATATACCAATAAAATTGCTAAATTTTAAAAAAATTAACAAATGATCAGAGACCTGTGGGACAATATTAAGAGGTCTGTTATATGTGTTATTGGAGTTCTAGAAGGAAAAGAGATAATGGGGCATGAAAAACATTTGAAGAAATAGTGGCTAAAAATTTCCCCAAATTTGGTGAAAGACCTATTATAGATGCAAAAATATAAGCAAATCTAAGCAGTATAAAATCAAAGAAAACCATACCTAGGCACATTATACAGTCAATCTTCATTAATTACATATTCTGTATTTGTGAATTTACCTAGTCCCTAAAATTTTACTCTCTAAAGTACTCATATCACTTTTACAGTCACTTGTGGACATGTGCATGCACGAGCAGTGAAAAATTCTCAGTTGAGATCGAACAAAGTTGGTTCAATATTCATTAATTCAATGTTCTTGGAGACTTTATAGAACATAACTACCATAAATAATAAGAATCACATGTATCTTTGTTGAAAACCAAAAATAAAGTGAAAATCATCTAGAGAAAAATGGCACAGTACATGCAGGGGACCAAGAATAGGAATGACAGCTGATTCATTCATGAATGGCAGAAGCAGTAGTGGTCAGAAGTCAGTGGTGGAAGTGCTAAAAGATGTGCTGGAAAAACAAAACAAAACTGTCAACCAAGATTTTCACATCCAGAAAAAAATGTACTTCAAGAAATGAAGGTGAAGTAAGACATTTTCAGACAAAACCAAATTACAAGAACCCCTGAAGTTCATGCTGAAGAGAAATGATATCAGATAGAAACTCAGATCATCAGGAAGAAATGAAGAGCACCAGAAATGGTAAATATGTGGGTACATGCAAGAGACTATTTTCTTCTTACTATATTTAAGGCATATAAGAATATTTAGAACAAGAATTATAACATTGTATTGTAAGGTTTGTAGCACATGTAGATGCAATATATATGACAACTATAGCGTAAAGATGAAGGCGGTGAATGGAACTATATTGTTGCAAAGCTCTTACAATTTTGTGAAATGGTATTGATGCTCAGTAGACTGAAAAATTTGAAAGTATTTATCTTAATCCCTAGAGCAAGAGTTCTTAATAAGGGGTCTGTGAGCTTGAATTGAAATTCAAAAAAACATTATTCTTGTGGAGACATGTTGGTGCAGGTGTGATATATTTATTAAATAATACACAGTATAGTATAGACTTAGTAAGCAGTCTGTGGTTTTCACCTGACTGGCAAAGGGGTCTGTGGGAAAAAAAAAGGTTAAGAACCCCTACCCTAGAGTATCTACTAAAAAATGCAAATAGGGGTAGCTAAAAATCCAGTAGATAAATTAAAATGTAATTTTCAAAGAAAAAAAATCAATTAACGCCAAAGAAAAGACAGGAAGGAAGAACAGAGGAAAAGCATCAACAACAAAGACAAAAAACAGATGGGACAAACTAAAAACAAATAACAAGAAAGTGGTTAAAATGGGAAATAGTATGTTGTATATATGTTATCACAATAAGAATTTTAAAAAATTAACAAAATAGCTATAAATCCAACCACATCAATAGTTACTTTAAATGTAAATTGACTAAAACATTTCACTTAAAATCAAGGAATGTCAGACTGGATTATGCTGTCTACAAGAATCGTACTAGAAATATGAATGCAGGCATAAGTTGTAAGTAAAAGGGTAGGAAAATATATATTACACAAATTATTTCATAAAATAGAAAACAGACTATTTCCTGGCTTATTTTATCAAATCATCATAACTCTGATACCCCAAACCAGAGAAGGCTATTATAATAAAAGTAAGTTACACACCAATATTGTTCATGAATATGGATGCATAAGACATTATGATCAAGTTGGGTTTATCCCAAAAAAGCAAAATTGATTTACAAGTCAAAAGCAATCCATGTAATTCACATTAATAGAATAAAAAAAGAGAAAAAATTAGATGATCATTTCAATAGATACAGAAAAAGCATGTGAAAAAACTAAAATCTGTTCATGAAATAAAAATTCTCAGAAAACTAGAAATAAATAAGAACTTCCTCATTTTGACAAAGAGCATGTGCAAAAAACCTTACAGTTATTACCATACTTAATGGCAAAATTTATAGCTAATATCAAAACAAAGAAACTTACAGCTAACATCATAGAAATATCAAATGCTCTCTCACCACTTCTATTTAGCCTTGTGCTGGAGATTCTAGACAGTGCAATAAGGCAAGAAACACACACACACACACACACACACAAAAGATTAGAAAGGATAAAGTACAAATGTCTCTTTTTGCAGATAACATGATTGCTTTATAGAAAATCCTAAAGAATCTACAAAACAGCGAATAAAACTGTTAGGTAAATTTAGCAAGTTTGCAGCATACAAGGCCAATATATAAGAATCAATTGTATTTCTATGAGCAAAAAGAAAAAATCAGAAAATAAAAGTAAAAAAATAATTTCACATATAATAGCATCAAAAAACATAAACTACTTAAGGATAAATTTAATAAAATCAAAAGGCCCCTACACTGAAAACTATAAAATATTTCTGAGACTAGTTTAAAATGACCTAGGTAAATGTAGAGCTATACTGTAGGAGTATTCAAAAACCCCTACAACTTCTACAATGCAGCTTTTTACACCAACAGTAGTGATAGCAGAAACTTCAATCAGCAGCCACAAAGACTGCATAACTCAACCAATAAGACAGTGTGGATTTCTCATCAGAAACTATGAAGGCAAGAAGACGTGGTATGATACAATTAGGATCCTGAAAGAGAAAAACTGCCACCTAAGACTTCTTTATTCAGCAAAATTGTCCTTCAAATATGAAGGTGAGTATAAGATATTCACAAACAAACAGAAACTAGGGGAGTTTGTAAAAAAAAAATCTGCCTTTGCAGGAATTACTAAAGGTAGCTTAAAGCCTGAAAGAAAAAGACAGGAGAGAGAGGCTTGGAGGAGAGTATAGGAAAAAGAATAGCAGAAAGGACAACCAAAAGAGTAAAAAAGACAGATGAAAATATGATATGACATATGAAAACAAAAGAATAAAATGGTGGAAGCAAATAATGCATTTACAGTAATATCATTGAATGTGAATGGATTAAACTCACCAATGAAAAGATATAGGCTGACAGAATGGATAAAAAAAAAAAAAAAGGAGCCATCCATATGCTGCCTTCAAGAGACTCACCTTAGAGTCACCAGGGGAACAAAGCGGCTGAAAGTGAAAGGCTGGAAAAAGATACTCCATGCAAATAGTAAGCAAAAAAAAGCAGGGGAAGCTATACTAATATAGGACAAAACAGACTTTAAATGCAAAAAAAGTTACAAGAGATACAGAAGGCCATTATATATTAATAAAAGGGACATTCCACCAGGAAGATATAACAGTCATAAATATCTATGCACCTACTCAGGGTGCCCCGAAATACAGAGGCAAACTCTGGCAAAACTGAAGGGAGAAATAGACATATAGTCTCTACAATAGTCATTGGAGACTTCAACACACCACTCACATCATTAGATAGAACAAAGAGCACATCAACAAGGAAAGAGAGAACTTGAACAATATGATAAATGAGTTAGACCTAACAGACATATACAGAACGCTGCACCCAAACTCAGTGGGTTATATTCTTCTAAGTCCCCATGGATCTTTCTCCAGGATAGACCACATGTTAGGGCACAATGCAGTTCTCAATAAATATAAAGAGACTGAAATTATACAAAGCACCTCCTTAGATCATAATGGAATGAAACTCGAAGTCAATAATAGACAGGAAAAAGAGGTAAATTTGCTAATGTGTAGAGGCTAAACAACACACTCCTAAATAACCAGTGGGTCAAAGAAAAAATTGCAAGTGAAATCAGTAAATACAGTGAGACAAATGAAAATGAGAATACAACTTATCAAAACTCATGGGGTACAGAGAAGGCAGTCTTGAAAGGGACACTGACCCCACAGAAATAAAAATGACCACAAGAGAATATTAGGAAAAACTGTATGCCAACAAATTAGACAACCTAGATGAAATGGACAAATTCCTAGAAATGCACAACCTACACTAACACTACAAAAATACAAGAACTTAACAAACCAATCACATTTAAGGAGATTGAATTCATCATCAAAAATCTCCCAACAAAGGAAAATCCCAGACCAGATGGCTTCACCGGTGAATTCTACCAAGCTTTTCGAAAAGAATTAACACCAATCCTGTTTAAACTCTTCCCAAAAAACTGAGGAGGAGGGAAAATTACGCAAAACGTTTTATGAAGCCAACATCACCTTAATACCAAAGCCAGATAAAGTCACTACAAGAAAAGAAAATTACAGACCAATCTCTCTAATGAACATAGATGCAGAAATTCTCAACCAAATACTTGCAAATCGAATCCAACAGCATATCAAAAGATTTATAAATCACAACCAAGCGGGATATATTCCTGGTGATTCAATATGATAAAAATGCATGTAAGAAAAACCCACAGCCAACATTGTACTCGATGTGGAAAGGTTGAAAGCTTTCCCTCTAAGATCAGGAACAAGACAAGGATGCCCACTGTCAGCATTGTTATTCAACATTGTACTGTAAGTTCTAGTTAGAGCAATTAGACAAGAAAAAAATTTAAAGGTATCCAAAAAGGAAAAGAGGAAGTAAAACTCTCACTATTTGCAGATGACATGATCCTATATTAAGAAAATTTTGAAATGTCTATGACAAAGCTACTTGAGCTAATAAATGAGTTCAGCAAAGTGGCAGGATATAAGATAACATGCAAAAATCAGTATGTTTTTGTACACCAGTATTATCAACTGAGGAGGAAATCAGGGAAAAATCCCATTTATAATAGCAACAAAAAGACTCAAATACCTAGAATTTGATTTAGCCAAAGAAGTACAGAACCTATATGAAGAAAACTACAAAAGAATGAAAGAAGAAATCAATGAAGACCTAAACAAATGGAAAGACATTCTGTGTTCTTGGATTGGAAGACTAAATATTATGTTGATCCTACCCAAACTGATTTATAGATTCAATGCAATACCAACCTAAATTCCAACAGCCTACTTTACAGAAATAGAAAAGGCAATTACCAAATTCATTTGGAAGGGAAAGTGCACCCAAATAGCTAAAAGCATTCTAAAAAAGAAGAGCGACATGGGAGGAATTTCACTTCCTGACCCTGAAACATATTACAAAGCTACAGTGGTCAAAACAGCATGGTTCTGACATAAAGATAGACACATCAACCAGTGGAATAGAATTGAGAGTCCAGAAATAAATTGTCACCTCTATGGCCAACTTGTTTGTTTGTTTGTTTTTAAAGATTTATTTTGTTTATTTACTTCTTCCCACCCCCCTTGTTGTTTGCATTTGCTGTGTCTGTTGTGTGCTGGTCTTCTTTTTAGGAAGCACCAGGAACTGAACCAAGGGCCTTCAATATGGGAGGGAGGCGCCTAATTGCTTGAGCCACCTCTGCTCCCTGCTTTGTTGTGTCTCTCATTATGTTTTCCTCATGTCTCTTGTTGCATCATCTTGTTGCATCAGCTTGCTGTGCCTGCTTGTCGCATCAGCTTGTTGTCTTGCTCGTCTTCTTTAAGAAGCACTGGGAACCGAACCTGGGACCTCCCATGTGGTAGGCTGGAGCTCAATCGCTTAAGGCACATCCTCTTCCCTGGCCAACCTGTTTTTGACAAACCTATCAAGTCCATGTTAATGGGACAAAGCAGTCTCTTCAACAAATGGTGCTGGGAGAACTGGATATCTATAACCAAAAGAATGAAAGAGGGCCCCATCTCACTCCCTATACAAGAATCAACTCAAAATGATCAAAGACCTAAATATAAAAGCCAGGACCATAAAACTACTAGAAATAAATGTAGGGAAACACTTTAAAGACCTTGTGGTAGGTGGTGGTTTCTTGGACCTTACACCCAAAGCACTCGCAACAAATGAAAAAAATAGATAAATGGGACCTCCTCAAAATTAAACACTTTTGCACCTCACAAGACTTTGCCAAAAGGGTTTAAAGATGGCCAATTCAATGGGAGAAAATATTTGGAAATCACATGTCCGATTAGGGTTTAATATCCAGGATATATAAAGAGATGTTACAACTCAACAATAAAAAGACAAATGACCCAATTAAAAAATGGGCAAAAGACTTGAATAGACATTTGTCCAAAGAAGAAATACAAATGGCAAAAAAACACATGAAAAAATGCTCAACACACTAATGATTAGGAAATGCAAATAAAAACTACAATGAGATATCATTTCACACCTATCAGAATGACCACTATTAAAAAGACAGAGAACTACAAGTGTTGGAGAGGATGTGGAGAGATGGGAACACTTATTTACTGTTGGTGGGAATGCAGAATGGTGCAGCCACTATGGAGGACTGTTTGGCAGTTCCTAAAGAAGTTGAATATAGACTTGCCACGTGACCCTGCAATACCACTACTAGGTATATACCCAGAAGAACTGAAAGCAGTGACACGAACAGACATCTGCACACCAATGTTCATAGTAGCATTATTCACAATTTTGCCAAAAGCTGGAAACAACCCGGGTGTCCATCAACCAATGAAGGGATAAATAAACTGTGGTGTATTCACAGGATGGAATATTAGGCAGCTGTAAGAAGAAATGAAGTCGTAAAGCATATGACAACATGGGTGAACCTGGAGGACATTATGTTGAGTGAAGCAAGCCAGACACAAAAGGACAAATACTGTATGAATGCATTACTATGAACCAAATATATTGTGTAACATATTGTATGATTCCATTTATATAAATGTGAATATAAATCAATTTATAAAGATGAAATTAGATTAGTGGTTATATAGAGCTGGGGAAGGCATGCTAAGGGGTGTGGAGTTTTTCTTTTCAGAGTACTGAAGTGGTTCTAAAATTCTTTGTGGTGATGAATGCACAACATTGTGATTATCCTAAAAGCCATTGATTGTACACTTTGGATAGATCATATGGTATGTGACTACATCTCAATAAAACTGCTGAATAAATAAACAAATAATTGTGCAAGAATAGACAGAAATAGCAGCTATGTACAGCAGGGGAAACAGAGAGAGATTGAGAGGTTAAGAATTTTCTTGTTTGTTTGCCTGTTTTTTAATTGTTATTATTATTGAAATAATGAAAATGCTCTAATAATGATTGAAGTGATGAATACACAACTATGTGATTATATCAAATACCATTGATTGTATACTTTGGATGAATTGTATGCTTTATTAATATGTATTGACAAAATTGATTTGTTTAAAAAAAAAAATAAGGAAGATCAATAGAACAGAACAGAGAACCAAGAAATAGGCCCACGTTATATAGTCATCTGATTTTCAACAAAGACACCAAAGCAATCCAATGGGGAAAAAGAAAAGTCTTTTCAATGTGCTGGAACAACTAGATATCCATGTGGAAAAATAAAATGAATCTTACTCTATCTATACTCTACCCAGAATTAATTTGTGGTTAATAATAAACTGAAATATGAAAGCCATAATTATAGAAGTGTCTGAAGGACAACCTAGTATATAGTATATCTTAACAACTTGGGAGGAGATAAAGTTCCTTAGATAGGTGTGGCAGAATATATTGATATTCATGGCCACCACAATATATCTCATCCCACATGACTTCTTAAAATGTGACGCTGACACTTTTCCCATTAAGTGATGGGGTTTATCACCTTCCCTTGAATCTGGTGGACCTTCACGATTGACTCAACCAAAAGAATATGGCAGAAGTGACCTAGGTGACTTCCCAGGCTAGGTTATAGAAATGTCATTAGCTTGCATCTTCTTCTCTTGGAAAGCTCACCCCATGCTGTGAGGAAGCCAAGAAACCATCTGAGGGGTCATATACGTAGGTATTCTACCTACCAGACCCAGCAGAGGTTTTAGCCAACAGCCAGCTTCAACTGCCAGACATGTAAGGTAGCGATTGCTCAGATGGTTCCAACCCCGCCCCTCGCCAAAGAGTCACCCCCAGCCTTTGAACTTCTCCACCTGATGCTGCATGGAACAGAGAGGAGCTCTTCTGGCTGAGCCTTACCCAAACTGCAGATTTGTGAACAAAGTGAATGATGGCTGTTATTTTAAATCACTAATGTTGGGGTGGTTTGTTACTCAGCAATAGATAACTGGAACTATAGGACACTAAGTAATAATCATAAAGGAAAAGAATAATAAATTAGACTTTATCAAAAGTGAAAACTCGGGAAGCGGGTGTGGCTCAGTGGATGGAGCCCCCGTTTGCCATGTGGGAGGCCCAGGTTCGTGTCCCGAGGCCTCCTTGTGAGGGCACGCCAGCCTGGGCGGTGCGGTGGGCTGATGCAGCAACCTCACGGCGGGGGGCGGGTGTGGCGCAATGGACAGAGCACCCATTTGCCATGTGAGAGGCCCCGGGTTCGCTTCCCGGCGCCTCCTTGTGAGGGCAGGCCAGCTCACGTGGCGCCGTGGGCTGATGTGGCGGGACCTCACAGCAAGGGGGAGATGGGCAGACACGGAGAGGACACGCAGCGAATGGACACAGCGGCACGAGCAGCAAGGGGGGGATAAATAAAT
>JAQZBX010008437.1:0-20272 GCA_029593785.1 Cabassous unicinctus | reverse complement strand
CAAAAGATGTAAACAGACACGTCAGAAAAGAAGATATTTTACTAACCAATAAAGCATGTGAAAGGTTGCTCATCATTAATCATCAAGGAAATGTAAATTAAAACCACAATGAGATACCATTACATACCCATCAGAATGGCTAAAATTAAGAAGACTGAAAACTCTAGATGTTGTAAGGATGGCAATCAATTGGAACTTTCATATGCTATTAGTGGGATTGTAAAATTGTCAAATCACCTTGGAAAAATGTCTCAAAGTTTCTTATAAAACTAAACATATGCCTACCCTATCACTCAGCAATTCTACTTCTAAGTATTTAACTAAGAGAAATGAAAACACATGCACAAAAGCACTGTACAGGAATGTTCATAGCAGCTTTAAATGTAAGAGCTAAAAACTGGAAACAACGCAAATGTCCATCAACAAGAGACTTGAAGAACAAACTATGCTATATGCAAGCAAATGGAATATAATCAGCAAGAAAAAGGAATGAACTACTAATGCATGCAACAAAAAGGATGAATCTTAGAAACATTATGCTGAGTGACAAAAGCCTTACACAAAGAATATAAACTGTACAATTTTGTTTATAAGAAGTTCTAGAAGAGGCAAAACTAAGGTGAGAAAAAAAAAATCAGAACAGTGGTTGCCTCTCGGGAGATTGAGTGGGAAGAAGTAGGTGGGAACTTTCTGAGGTAATGGAAATGTTCTGTATTTTCATAAGTTTTGGGTTACATAGGTATACACATTTGTCATAACACATTGGTCAGTATACTTATGATTCATGCATTTGGGTTTTTGTAAACTTTACCTGAGAAAAGAAGAACCATCCACAAATACTAAACATGAGTTCCAATGCCACTTGTCCAATGCCAGCGGTGTGGGCGATGAGAACTCTAGCACCCTGTGCTTGGCAGTGATGACCGTGCCGTTCTCACCTGCTTGTTCCTAAGGGGTTTACCCAAAAGTCGTTCCTACTCTATAGGCTCTCATGGTTCCTGCCCATTTTCTGAACTTGGTTCCTTGGCCTCCTAATTGTGCTTTTTATTAAGTTTCATTTCCCTGTGTGTGTTATGTGCATTTTCTAGCTATAGCAAGATTGCATTCATTTTTGGCTGGGCCTGCTGTCTGAGGACTCACAAAAGCCTTCTCTGATTTCCTTTTGGTCTTTGGTTTATGAGTGAAATCCTTTTATCTTTATGATTTAAGTTTCCTCTCAACCATGTTCAAATCTTTCTCACCATGGCTCGTGGGCTCCCTCCCTACATATCTCAGAGCTCTGTGTTATTCCTTTTGGCTGAGAATCCAGCTCCTAGTTAGACCCGGAAGGAGGCTGGAAAATCAAAGAAGTTCTGAGATGCAGAAGCAAGTCTCCTGGTTAGGCATACCCACTCACCTTGGGTAAGTGAGAAAGACCAGTCCCACTCACTGGCTCCCACACTGCCCCCGACAGACCTGAGGGGCGAGAAGTAGTCAGAAATTACACAGGATCCCACTGAGCAGGCAAACTGGGCATTGCCAAACATGTTGTTTGTTCGCTGGGACTTGGCCATGACCTTTGATATGGCACAGCCTCTCCCCATGATACTCACGGAAGCCTGATCCCCTCTAGGAGTTTACCAGCTACCCAGGAAATGTGCATACCAAACACTGTCAACGTGGCTCTTATCCCAGAGAACAAAAACTGAAACTATACACAGAAGTCCTGTCTAGCTAAGCCATTGTCAAGGCACTCAAGTTCAACTTCATTCGCTTAATAATATTGGCTCTTTCTTAGAAATCTCGCCTGCAGTGATGCCTGTTTCCTGAGTCATATCAAGGGTATCTCTGCCCAGCTGAGAATCTATAAATTGTGAACATGAACATAACAGTTTCTTCTTCCTCTAGTAACAGCCTGAGGAGTGGTAAGGCCAGGTGTTACCTGAAGCATCGGTCTCCTCTCTCTTCCATTTTGCAGATGTGGCCTGGACCTGGGACCTCATCAATCGAGCCACCATCAAGGATAGACTGAGTGCTTATTATGTGCCAGTGGGTGGCTCCAAAGAACTAGAAGAGACATGGCTCTTGCCCTCAAAGGTATTGGTTCAGCTCAACAAATATCCATAGAATGCCCACTTGGGCAAAAAAGTACAAGACAAAGCACTAAAACCATAGGTGATTTTTGGTCTGGGACTATGAAGTCAGTCCAAGGAGAGTCTGCCACTGTGGTAGGAGGGCCCAGGACCTCCATGATGTTCTGCTCGGCACTCAGGGTAGAGGTAACAAGGCGACAGCATCCTGTGCTAAATGCCTGACCACAGCTCAATCATTGAGATGGTGCTTGATAAACATGCAGATTCCCAGGCCCCACCTTCAGAGGTTCTGGTTCAATAGGTACGGGGATGAGACCAGGAACCTGCATTTTCACAAGTGCTAAAGGTTCTGAAGCAGGTGGTCCACACCTGGAGAAGTACTGCCTTAAACCTTCACCTCTCAGAGGCATCAGGCATGTGGTAGGTGGAATAATGGCTTCCCCAGGGCCCATGCCTGAATCCCTGGAACCTGTGACTATGTTATGTTCCATGGCAAAGGGGCTTTGCAGATGTGATTGAGATGGGGCTATTATCCTGGATTATCTAGGTGGGCCCAATGTAATCACAAGGGTCCTTATAAGAGGGGGGCAGGGGGGTCAGAGTCAGAGGGAATGTGACTCTGGAAGCAGGGGTTGGAGTGATGTGGCCATGAGCCAAGGACAGTGGGCAGCCTCTGGAAGCTGGAAAAAGCAGAAGAAACACGGCCCTGCTAACATCTGGATTTTAGCCCCGTAAGACCCATGTTGGACTTCCAACCTCCAGAGTTGTAAGAAAATCTACCTGTGTTGTTTTAAGCCATTAAATTTGTGGTTATTTCTTACAGCAGCAATAGGAAAGTAATGCATGGTGTAAAATGTTCACCTAATCCCCCAAGGCTGTACCACAAAGCAAAGAAAGTGATCAATTGTTTTTGGCCACAGCCACTAGTTAGTGGATTCACCTGGTATTTCTACAATCACCAACACTGCAAGGACAATGGGCCCCCACTTCTTGCTGGTTAAAAGCTCCTATCAACTAATGGGGAAGGACTGTTTGTCTCCAGCCCTATAAAGCAATATAGTGGGGTTTCTGTTCCCTTTGAATTCCACTTGTTTCATGCTGCAGAAAATCTAGAGTTTTTGCTCTGGTAGAAGACTCTGCTTAAGGGCTACTCAGTTGGACCCGTTAATAGCCCACCCCATGGTAGATCTCATGGAGTTCACTGTGGGCTCAGCAGAAGAGCCCAGACTTGAATGAGAACAAGATAAGCCCAGGTGGAAAGGGACAGATCGGGAATTTCAGGCTGGAACAAAGCAGAAAGGAAGGTATTGAGGTGGGAGTGACCCTCCTTACCTGTGCAGGCACTAGCATCAGGCAGCACACAGGGGCAAGGAGGACAGTAACGGGGGTCTTGAGCCCTAAGGACTAACCACACTGCAAGACTACTGACAGGGTGGAGGCCAGGAAGGAGGAGCCTGGTGCCTCGAGGTCCAGACCCTCAGGTCTTGACATGCAGGAAACAGTCCAGCCACTGGTCCTCAGGAGAGTTCAGTCTGGGGAAGATGATGGCAGCAGGGGGTTCTCCCAGGGAATTTGGAGGAGAGATCCAGGCAGTGGGGCTGTCAAGGCAGAGAGAGGACGACTGAACCTAGAAATGGGGACTCGCTAATGACACACACCAGAGTACCAGCAAGATCTCAAGCCCTGAGACAGGGAGTGATGGTGTATCAGGGACAGCTGAGGTCAGTCGGTGACAGAAGGTAAGCTCTGATTGGGATAAACTCCAAGCAGAGGTGGGGGTTAATGGATAGGATCATCCAGCATTTGTGCTAAGCAGAGTTTGACGAGGAGCCAGGGGCAAGGCTGGGACGCTTACAACCGAGCTTTTGTGTGGGCAGCAGTTTTCTGAGGGTGTAGTCTCCATCGAAGGTCCCAAATTCTGACACTCTGGGCATAACTCTGCTGAATCTAGTATCCAAGAGGCTGGCCAGGGTGGGCAGTGACCAGGTGCCAGTTTGTGGGCCTGGTTTTAGGACCAAACTGAATTCCCGGTGGGGAAGAGCAAAGCTGAAGCCCATTGCCCAGAGGATGAAGGGAGGAAAGGCTGAAAGTTCTGGGGGCTCTTAGGAGCCTCTGGTGGCGATCTAGCTCTGGATCCTTTAAATGGGGGTGAGGGGTGGGCTGCAGGGGGAATCCTCCTGCTCACCAGCAGTGGTCAGAAGCAGCTGCAAAACCAGGTGGGACACAGGGCCTGCAGCTGAAAAGGGGTAGAAGATGATTCCAGGGGTGACTGGAATACCAGGCTCATGCTGGAAGTCAGGATGGATAAGGCAGATTAGGAAGGGCTTTTTCTGCTCAGTTGAGAAGCCGGGGTTAACCCCCGCCCCCCCAAAAAAGAAGGGAAGTTCCAATGGAAATATCCTCTCAAACCATAATGTTGCCTCTCTTCTGACTGAGCATTAATGCTGCCCAGGCACTCCTGTTGCCACTAGCTTCCCAAAAGATAGGGTGCTCTTGGATAGCAATACCAGCCAGGATTAAGCTAGAGTGCACAAGGCCATTGTGAGTAGAATGGGCACCAGTCTTCCCCTCCTCACATACAGGCTGTGGCTAGGTGGGTCCTCATAGCCCCAGACCCAACTCTTCCCAGCTTCCTCCCCTCTTCTAGCAATCTGCATTGCTAAGGTTCCTGCATGCCCAGAGGACAAGGATCAGAAACTAAGTAGGGGTTTGGGATAGCAGCTGCTTTCTGCGAGCCTCAACTGGAGTGGGAGTGGAGGTACAGGACCCTTGTGTCAAGGGCCATAATCCCAAGTCTGATCCTATTTTCCATTAACAATATCATTAAGGCAAATGTGTCTGAATGGGATCCAAATAACCTATCCAAAGAGTAATATCACAAGGCAGATATTGAGCTTGAAGCTCTGAAAGAAATGTATTTGTGCTCAGGGAAGATGTTTGCTAATGTTTGGTTTCTATTTCCCTTGGAACTGGTACACATCAGTGAGGCCTGGGGATAATGAATAACAGCACAGATAATAAATTTTAAAACCAAAACTCAGAGAAAGCTAATGCAGACCAGTACTAGGATATGGCATTTGTTACTAAGACGGCAACAAGTACTCTTTGTTGACTAGATTCTAAAGGAGTAGGTGGCTATAATTGATTGTATTAGTTCCAGAATTATAAAATCCCCCATTCTTCACATTGCCAGGGAGACAAATGGGGCAAGTAGAAAAGTATGGGGGGGTGGATTTGGGAAGAAGAAGAAAGTGGCCTGTGGCAGAGGTTGTTGGCTTTCCACTAAAACCCACTATTCCCTTCTTGATGGGCGAGAGCCAGGCAACATTCCCTAGCTTCTCTCTTGCAGTCAAGGGTGACCATGTAACTTAGTGTAAGGGACTTTCGAGACTGCAGTGTGCCTCCTCCATGTTCTTTCCCCTACCACTGTCTTGTTGCAGAAATGGCAAGGAATTCAGGGATGATGGAGCCACAGCTGGAAGGAGCCTGGGCACTGAATCACCTGGAGAGTACAGCCACCTGTTGACCTAGAACATCCACCTTGGAATGTTACGTGATCTAGAAATACACTTCTATTGTATTTGAGTCTATTTGTGACCGTGGTTTAGCCAAGCTAACTAAAGCAAGGACAACTCAGTATGCCTGAATTCTGGAATAGGAGGTAGTGCCACAGAAATTTTGCTTTTCATGAAAGCTCATTCCTAGGGCTTCTGGGAGAAGTGGTGGAGAGGACACCTGGACTGAAGATCAAGACCAGGACACCAGAATTAGGACACTGACAAAGGGAGAGGTGGGCTGTCCCTTTTGACAGGCAGGGAGTGTCTCGGTGAGCAGGGCTCTTCTGGACCATGCCTGGGGCAGTAGGAGGAGAGACTTCAAGTGTGATGCATCATTCAGAATGCTCCCTGGAAACCTGGGTCAGGTTCTTCAGTGGAGGGAACCAGAAGTTAATCAAACAACCAAGCAACCCACCCACAACAGGCTTCCTCTGGGGAGCTTGGTAAGAATGGTGAGCCTTAGTAAGGGCTATCAGCTTAGAGAGGAGTGCAGTACTAGTGGCCCAAGGCACCAGGGGCACCTCTCTTAAATGGGTGGAAGCCGCTAGGGCACTGCCGAGGATGGCACTGAGGCCCCACTGGTGAATGTGAATGGCACGAGCCTCAGCGGTACAGAAGCAGCTGGCCTCAGTGAGACCCAAGGGTCTGTGTGTAAAGGACACACTGCAAGACACTGTAAAAGAAAGTGGCGACAGGCTCATCCACCAGCTCATGAGAAAGTCACGAGACTTGAGGGCTTAGAAAGCGAGGGAATTGCCCCTCTGATGGAACTCTTGCCCTTGATTATCTCCAAGATTCTGTGGCCTGAAGAGTACATAGTACAGTTAAATAAGTGTTAAATCAGTATGTTAATGGCATTCCAATGATGCTTATGTATACACATCTGCAAAGATTAAGAACCAGTAGAAAGACGTTTTCAAACTGGAGAGAAAATATGAGATACTTTTCTCCAAACTACTCAATAAATATTTATTTAGGCATTATAATTATAAAGAAGGCCTGACTCCTGCCCTGTTAAAATAATAAAATATGAATGTGGTTTTCCAAATTAGGGTTACATATGTAGAAAAGAGGAAGGAGCAATTCAATAAGAAAATGGCATTCAGGGAAGAAAAGAAATAAAATATATTAAAATTCAAGAATCGAATAATGTGTGTATAATAAGTTTGATTCTATTCCAGGATTATTCCAAAATTTTACTTTCAAATTTTATTGACATTCTAAATGACTTAGCTTGATATAAATGAGATGTTTGTGCACACTCAGCAGGGACTGGAAGAGATGGCTTTTTAAAACCCACACAACTACTTCCCTGCCCTGGAGAAGTTGCAAAACAGGCAGTTGGCAAAGAATCTGGGCTGGGCAAAGATGCTGTGTGTGTCCAGCCAGGAGTGAGCAAGGACAGAGAGACTGAGCCAGAGGGGATGGGAGAGGAAGCTGGACCATGAGACCTTTGTATGTATGAAGTGTTAAGATTTCCAAGGGCTGCTGTACTAAAGCACCACAAACTGGGTGGCTTAAAACAACAGAAACTTCTCTCACAGTGTTAGAGGCCAGAAGTCCAAAATCAAGGTGTTGGCAGCGTTGGTTCCTTCTGGAGACTCTAGAGGAAGCCCGCTCCATGCCTCTTTCACAGCTTCTGCGTGGTTGCAGGCAATCCTTGGTGTTCTTTGGCTTACAGACACATCACTCCAATCTCTGCCTCTGCTGTCACATGGTATTCTCTGTGCTCGTGTCTGTGTCTTCACATGCCCATCTTCCCTCTGTGTCTGTCCCATGTCCAAATTTCCTTCCTTTTATAAAGATTCCAGTCATTGCATTGCATTAGGGCCCACCCTAATCCAGTATGACCTCGTTTTAACTTGATTACATCTGCAAAGACTATTTCCAAATAAGGTCACATTTATAGGTAGTGGGGGTTAGGACATCAACATATCTTTTTGGGGCACACAATTCAACCCACAACATGAGGTCTCTTGCTCTTATTGGAAGAGTTTCAAATTCCCATAACTACTTAAACACCCATATTAAAACACAAAACTTCCAAAATAAAATGTAATTAAAAAATATCTGCTAGACTTCTGGTTGACCAAGATGACTACCCCCCAATAAAACCTTTGAACAACTAGCAAAAACTAGCAGGGCCATCTTCCTCAAAACTCCTGAAAACAGTTAAAGGTTGTAGCAACTGGGCAATTGCCAAATCAGGAAAAGGCAGCTTGAAAAATGGTAGGTGAAACTCATGGTGCCCTTACTAGCCCCTCCTCCACGCCTTCCCTGGCAGTGTGGAGCCAGCCTGTGCTTCCATTGTGGATCCCTGGCCCTGTTTCAGAGGGAGCAGGGTGATCTCTGTGCACCTACTAGGGTGTCTGTATGTCATTGCCAACCTATCAGGTGGAAGCCTGAAAGAATGAACTAGGAAGTTTTTTTCCTAAATTTGTCCTTATCGCTGAGAAACAGCTTGCAGACAGGTAAAGCAGTGAAAGAAATAATTGTCAGAGCAGCCTGGGGCAAAGGACTACCTGCTTTAAGTCATACAACAGAGCACCCAAGAGGGGGTAAAAGTCTATTTCAAAGGAATTAGAGGGGGCATTCACATTTCTGTAAACTGGGAATTCCTAAGGTCACCAGCAAGTACCAGCCCAAGACAAGAAGCAGGCTCCACACATACTTAGGTAAGACAGAGAGGGACCGGCATTACTCATTTGCCTCAGGCTGATCTTCTTGACAGGAGGGCTAAGCTTTCAAGGAGACCATCAACTATTGCAGAGCCAATTTGCAAAGACTGTGCAAGGTGCTTTTTGCTTTGGTTTGTTTTTGCTAGTTCCTGGTATTCAAGGTCATCTCTGTCATATCACTAGCTGGATACAAACTTAAGGAACAGATAGCTCAAGGACTAAATCACAGACTTTTAAAATATTAAAATGTACAGTGTGCAACAAAAGATTACCAGACAAAAAAACAGGAAATGATGGCTTATGCAAAGGAAGAGGAAAAAAATAACAGAAAACATTAGTGAAGAAGACCAGTCTGTGGACACACCAAACAAAGACTTTTTTTAAAAAAAAAGCTCCTCAATATGCTTGAGAGCTGAAGGATATGAGTAAAACAATGAATAAACAATATGAGAATCTCAATAAAGAGATAGAAACTTTCAAAAGGAACCAAAATAACTGAAATGAAAAATTCCCTAGAGGGTTTCAACAGTAGATTGGAGCTGGCAGTAGAAAAAAATCAGTGACCTCAAAGATAAGACAATTGAAATGATTCAGGATGAGGAGCAGAAATAAAAAAGAATAAGAAAAGCAAACAGAGCCTAAGAGACCTATGGGACACCATCAAGTATACCAATATACACATTATGGGAGTCACAGAAGGAGAAGAAAGGGAGAAAGGGGCAGAAGGAACATTCAAAGAAATAATGGCACAAAACTTCCCCAATTTAACAAAGACATGACTATGCACATTCAAGAAGCCCAACAAATTCCAAACAGGAAAAACTCAAAGAAAACCATTTCCAGACAAGGACAGAGTTCTGAAAGCTGCAAGAAAAAAACAACAAATTATGTACAAAATTAAGTGCTGATTTCTCACCAGAAACCATGGAGGCAAGAAGGCAGTGGAATGAAATATTTAAAGTACTGAAAGAAAACAATTGCCAGCCAAGAATTTTCTATCTGTATGTAACTTCACTTTTTACTTCTTACAGGTTCTAAAATGCAAATGCATAAAAAATGATAAATCTATGGTTTTGGATATATAATGTATAAAGATATAAGTTAACAAGAACAACAAAAAGGTGGGGGGATGGAGGAGTATAGAAACAAGTATGTATATGCTATTGAAGTTAAGTAGGTATTAAATTAAACATGATTGTTAGAGCTTTCAGATGTTAAATTTTAGCCCCATGGTAACCACAATGAAATATATGAAAAATATATACAGAAAGAGATGAGAAAGGACTCAAAGTGGTATAATACAAAAAATTAAATAAATATGAAAGTAGGAATTAACAGAAGAATTGAGGGTCAAAAGATGTATAAGACTTACAAAGACAAAATAACAAAATACAGAAGAAAGTCCTGCATTATCAGTAAGTGCTCTAAATGTAAATGGATTAAACTCTCCAATCAAAAGGCAGAGATTGGCAGAATGAATTTAAAAAAAAAAAAGCATAACCCAACTATATGCTGTTTACAAGAGACTCACCTTAGGTTTAAAGACACAAGTAGGTTGAAAGTGAAAGGATGGAAAAACACATACCTTGCAAATAGTAATCAAAAGAGAATGGGGGGTAGCTATACTAATATCAGACAAAATAGACTTTAAGTAAAAAACTACTAAGAGGGACAAAGAAACTCACTAAATACTGCTAAAGGGACATAACAATTATAAATATATGTGCACTTACTGACAGGGCCCCACAATATATAAAATGTTATTTGCTAATTATATCTTGCCCTTTCTGTCATCTAGTTTCAGCCTCCAAAGTCTAAATCTAATAATTCAAGTGGCTAATCCAGAATTGACAGTGTGGTTTCAGAAGTCATCCCAATTGTTTCGTTTGTGCTAATGTGAGAATTAATGCAAGTCTCCAGTGACTGGGCAGAGGGCTGGCAGGTAGGGAGCCAGTGGGGATTGGGGATGTGTGTGGGAATGGGGTAGGAAGCTGGACTCAGAATTCTAACCTGTTATGAAAGGCAAGGCTTGCATTCTGGAACATGGCCAATTCAGCTGTCCAAGCTTTGGTCTTGAGTTCCTCATCCCATTTTCTCTTGCTTCCCCAGCAAGAGACGCAGTGAGAGAAAACAGGGCTAAGATGGGAGATGGGCTGGTGCAGTGGGGAAGCTTACTGGTCCTGGGGACAACAGATCTGGGCTGGAAACCCAGGTCTCCATTTACTCATCTGTGAAATGGGGCTAATTATTGTACTTTATGGTGCTCACAGTGGAATTAAATAAAATGTTAATTGTAAGTTACACTGCCTGGCCCATTGATAGTTTATTAAATACTGTTAGTGTTATTTTGAATCCCTTCCTCATGGGTTCTTGGCAAGGAAAAATTCAAAGGAGAGACTATGTATAAATACTTGCTCAAGACAGGAGACTGTTTACACATAAGGAATGAGAGCTTTATGATTACAATGTTCTGTTATATTGTGTATAGTCAAGACAGAACAGAGGACAGATATAGATGCTCAAAAAACCCATGGATGAATTCTTACTTGGTTCTATTCATGAAGGTTGCAGGTCTAGAAAAAAAATTCTGCTGAAAAAGCAGTTAGCAGAAAATTCCACGTGGGCTTGCATTCTGTTATACGGCTAGGCTATGTGGGGGTCGTCATCCACCGAGGTTAGTTTTCTGGAGCTGGTGCTCTCAGGCATAGCTTGCTCTCTCCCTCCCTGACTGGATTCTGCTGCTCTCCCCAGTGGGCACATCTTTTAGAAGAGTACAGTGGAGGACTTCACAGATGTGCAGCCAGCTGCTTTTAATCTCCATGTGGCAGCCCAGCAGGCTATCGTGACCCAGACAGGGAATCACAGGCCTCCCTGGTGACTGGCTGTCTTGACCAGTAGCCCCTGAGGGCAGAGATGACCGCAGCTCTCTAGACAGCTGGGGCCCGGCACAGTCTCCCACTTCTGGCTTTGCTTTGGTGGTGTGTAGGACGCAGAATGCATAAATTCAAACTCCTCCTGGTGTGAGGGCTGCATGACATGCTGAATGCCCTGAGAGTCTTTTTTCAAAGCTGATCCAAGGAGTGATAACACAAGGGAAAGTGCTACTGGCTCCTGACACAATCTGTCCGATGGTATGTGCACAATAAATATTTCTGGAATTGTTCCTTTCAGATGATGCAAGAGGCCCCAATATGTGGTATATTAGCTACACACTGGCTTGGCTTGTACTGTAAATATATCTTCAGTGACTGGGCCATTAGGTATTTGGCTTATGTTTGTGTGGTAAAGATTTGTAACATGTTCATTGGGAAAATGGCTCCCACCCACAGGTAAAGTGGGAACATAACACGATTCCCATTGGGCAGATAAGGCCAAGGTTCCATGAGCGGCGCGTTCATGACTTTTGGGTGAGCAAAGGGAAGCAAGAAGGGAAATTAAGCCTCAAACCAGCTCTGACTGCTGTCTGAGCACACAATATTTGTAATTGTTTTTCTGTACTGCCCCACTTTTAGGAATTTCAAAAAACAGAGAGGATTGCGAACATAACTAACACCACTGAATTGTATACTTGAAAGTGGTTAAAATGGGAAATATTACATTGTATGTATGTTACCACAATAAACATTTTAAGATAAATAAATAAGAAAAAGGAAAAAAGAAAAAAGAACAGAGAGGACATGATGTGGTCTTTGTGTGGCTTTCATATAGATTTATATTTATATAGATATACTTCCTTAGCTCCTGTTATGAATCAGAAACATGCATTCATTTATTCAACGAATTTATTAAGCCTTATTATGGGCCAAGCCAGGTGCTGAGCATCTATTGCTGAAGGAGATCAGCAGTGGCCCCTCCCACAAGGATCTAATAGTTTTGGGGTGGGAGGGGGATGTGGAGAGGTGGGGGAAAGGCTGGCTCAGCTTGATTTTCCTGTGTGCTGGGCGTGAAGTGATTATACCATTGAATCCTCCCAATAGACCTGTAGATATATATTCTTATTTTCTCCATTTTACAGATGGGAACATTGAGACTTAGAAAAGTTAGGTAATTTGCCCAAGATCACAAAGCCAATACACATCAGGGCTTGTATTTGAACCAAGTATCTGACTCCAAAGCTTGAGCTTTTATTTGCTATCTTATGTTCCCTCCCATTTGCATACATTATTAGCCCCCAAATGTACAGAATAGCCCTTATCCATGCCATAACTGTTGGGAAACCAAGGTTCAGCGAGGCAAGCGGCTTGTCTAAGGTCTCTCTGTGCTGGAGTGGGCACCTGAGCCCAGGTATTCTAGGGCAGAGTCCAGGGTGTGCTCCTTACACCGCAGCGTCTTTCTGTGATTCAAGCCTTGGGAGGGGAACTGGGGGCGGGGGTGACGGTGGCGGTGGTGGGAAGGGCTCTTCCAAGCCTGCTGCCTGGGACCCCTTCTAAGCAATAATGTAACCTACATTGCGTGGCTGGAGACCGTTTTGCTAATGTGCTCAGGGCTAGGATCCAAATGTTTCCTGAAGCACTCCAGGAAGGTGGAAAGGCAGAGAGCAACAGCCTGAGGGAGTGCGGCTGACTTGGGGCGTTCAGGGAAGCTTTCCACCAAAGAGGACTTCGGAGGTAGTTGCACTGTCCACCTCTACTTCACGTTCCAGTGCTGTACGCGGCGATTTTCATCATTTCTATATGAGAAGAGAGCGGCTGCTGATTCACACACAGCGGGAGGAAATGGCATAGGTTCTGAAACTTCCTGTTTGTCTGCTATCTGCAAAGACATCCGTACTATGTAAATACCCTCTCTCCGAAAAACGAAAAACGCAGTTGTGTAAACACACACGCCCTCGCTCTCTTGCTCTCTACTTGGCCCTGTGAAATGGGTCTTCTCTGTAACTTGTAAATTGAAATATGATTCTGCTAACATGGTAGCCAGGGCACTGGGGAATATTCTGTAGGAATTTATGATCATTAAAATGACGGCTTTTGCATTTTGTTCAAAGAGCAGGGCAGATGGTCCCTTCCAGGTAAGTTCTTGCTTTGGTTCCTGGCCCAGGACTGGTTTGGTTTCAGCTTGACAAGAGTCTGGGAGTCAGGGATGCCTCTTGAGGGAAGAAGATGTGTGAGGGGATCTCTTTCAGGCCTTTGGCCCCACTCCAAGCCCAAGAACTCGCTTTGCTCGTGGCTCAGTTGTTTTTCTCACTGGGCTCCTGAATGTGCTGCACCCTACTTCTAAGCCAAAACTGAGCTGAGATAATCACTGAGCTGATTATTTTCTGTTTGTTCATTGTGGCCTTTTTGCAAGTCCTTCTTTCTTTCAGAATAAGTTCAGGTTTGAGTCTAGAGAGCAAGGTCCCCTGGCATAAGCCTGAGACCCAGCCTACCCTGTTGGCTTCTGGCCACCTCTGCAGTGGGAAGCTTTTTAAAAAGCTGAATGTAAGCTTCGGTTTTAATAGGTGGAAGTGAAAATGACATGTGACTTCCAGAAAATTCTTAGCTTAAAGAAAAAAGCTGTTCTCTGTAATGAGTTAAAAAGCACTCCTCAAATGGCTGAAGACATTTCTCATTTTCAGAGTTGCCTGAAGTAGGGAAAATGGATATAAATTGCTGCAAGAGAGAATTTGGTTAGCCAGAATTATAAAAAGAAAATTATATTGAATTATTTACTCTCTTCCTCTCCCCACCCAATAACCTTCACCTGGACAGTGGGAGGGCAGCCTTTCCTCCCCTTATGTACAAAGTGATGGAGCTGACACTCCAGAAGGGCAGTCATTACCTGGTGTAGGGCTGGACTTTCAACTTCCAGGCCAGTTCTCTTCACACTACAAAATGGAGTAGCCCAGTGGGAGGAGTAGACCGGGTGGAAATCTTAACCTTGCTACGCCTCAGCTTCCTCACCTGTAGACCAGGCCGTCATGGAGTGACAGGAAACGTAATGTGTGTATGGCTGGTCCAGGACCTAGAGCCGAGGACAGGGTCAATAACTGGGAAGCATCACACTTACCACATGCGACTGAGATGCTCCTTGCACTTTCTCATGTAGTCTGAGAGGCCACTGGGCCGAGCAGACCTGTAGCAGGTCACATGGGACCTGAAGGATCTTTTCCCTTGAAGACTTTAAGGAGCCGTAAAGAGTGTTCCTAGAAGCTGTCTGGAGGCAGAGGGTTGTTGCCTTCTCTTGCTTTAGGGATGTCTATGGGGAAAAGGCTGGGGTGAGCACGTGTTGATGAACAGTGAAAACCTTTGTACAAAAGATTCTGTCCATCCCTTTTAGACAACTGAGAATGGCCCAGCTTCAATTCCTACTTATGATCTTGACCACCTGTCTCAGGCTCTGAGGAAATGGGAAATCTCCAGTTTTTCAGATTTGAGAAACCCATAGAAAAAATGGACACAAATGCCTAATGCATAATCTATGTGAGGCAAAGACAGACATTCAGCCCATTAAGTCACTGAGCACTTACTGTGTGCCTACTGAATGTCTGGGCCCCCACTAGGTGCTGTGTGGAAACTCATTATACTAGAATAATAGCTGATGTTTGTGGAGTCCCTCCTGGTGCTGGGCAATGGGCTAGGTGCTTTGCAAATACAGTTTCATTTAGCCCTCCCAGGAGCCTCTCAGGCAGGCCCTAGTATCCTCATGTACTGAAGCCCAGAGAAGTTAAGTTCTTTGCTCGAGAACACACAGTGGCAGGCAGGACCTGAACTCACCTCTGTCTGCAGCTAAGCCTGTGTTCCTAATCACTACTCCACAGGAACATAACAGTACTCTCCAGCCTCAAGGAAGCTAGAGAGACCAGGAGGTGAAACACATGGCCCCAAATGCTGAAATAAGGATACAGACACAGAAGGAGAAGGCGCCAGAGAGAGTGTTATGGAGGAGGTGGAAGGGGGTTAGGCACGGACCTGCGGAAGGGGAATGCAGGGGCAGGAAGGAAAATGGAAGAGGTGAGAATGTGGCAAATCTTGAGGAGGTTGGACTTGGTTTTGTGGCACATGGGGCTTGACAGGAGGGTCTCTTTTGGTCCCCTGAGGTTGGGGACAGAGTCCTTGGTGAAGGTCACCTTGGAGTATCTGTCACCTGCTGGGTTTCAGGGCTCTTGGGAGGGCCTGATGCTCTGGCAAGTTCTCCCTGCTCCTTCTGATTCTGTCCAGCCACCCTGGTGGACAGAGTCCCTAACACCAATCGGAGCTGATGGTTATCTGCTGCACTCCATGGTGGCGTGATTGGACAGCTTGCAAGCTGATCGGTGCATTTGCTGCACTGGTTGCTAGCTCCTGGCACCCCACTGGGGACGCTGACATAGGCAACGGGTCTTTTTAGTTAGTTGAGCTAGGGTAGGCTGGGTGGGAGTGAGGCACTGCAGACATCTACTCCCCTCCCATACCCCATGGGCTAGGGGTGAGGGCCAGAAGAGGCAAGACACAGTGGAGCCCAGGGGTGGGGATGGGCATATTTCTCCCCTCTGCATGGAACTCAGCACTGTTCGGGCTCCCCAAGTACTGGCTGCCACGGGAGTATCTGAAGGCTCAACCTCGTGCACCCATGGCCGTCCCGGGTGGGTGCTGCCCCAGTGGCAGCAATGAGACTCCAGCGGGTGAGCAGCGTCGAGGGCTGCAAATGTTGCTAAGTGGGGGCAGAGCAGGAGAGGGAAAGCTCAGTCCAAGAAGAAGCCTTGACTTGCCCCCATACCTGCTCTTCCTCTGGCCTGCCCCATCTCAAGAGGCTGAGGCCAGAATTCTGGGGCCAGGTCTCACTCCTCTCCCACACTGCTTCCATTCCTATCGAGTCCACTGCCAAATTGTCTCTCAAACCTACCCACTTTCCTCCGTCACCATGTCCAGCTGTTTTATCCAAGCAATCATTTTCTCTGCCTCCACCTCCAACAGCCTCCTAACCTGTCCTCCTCCTCCCACTTCACACTTGGCTCTTTCCAGCCATTCTTCCTATAATGCTATAAATATTGTTATAAACATTCTAATCATACGTTCTATTATAAACCATAAACCAGATCAACTATTCACTTGCATCATCAGAATACCATTGAACCAAGGGGAAAAGGACAAGCTTTGTGCCATGGTCCCCGAGGCCTTTCCCAACTGCCCTATTCATTTGCTTACTCATTCATTCATTCACTCATCCACTCATTCAACATACATTAATTGATGACCGACTATGTCCCAGGCCTTGTTTTAGGTACCAGGGCATACAACAGTGACAAAACAGACAAAAGTCTCTGATCTCAGGGAGCCAAATTTTAGTGGAGGGGAGGAGAGGCAGTCAGTAAACCAATATATGATTTGCTAAATGGTAGATGGTAAAACTGTGAAAAAAAAAAAAAATAGAGCAAGGAAAGGGAATAGGGAGTGCAGGGGATGGGAATGGGGTGTCATTGAGAAGGTGACATTTGAACAAAAACCTGAAGGCAGCGAGGGAGTAAATCATGGTGATATCTGGGGAAAATTGTGCCTGGCAGAAAGAGCAGCAGTTGTGCCCTGAGGTGGGAACATACCCAGATACTGGGTGTATTTTTAGGGAACACCCAATCCCCTGTTATTCACCGTCAGATTCTTTCATCATAGAACTTCCACAATTTATAATGACATATTGATTAGTTACCAATGTCTTCCTCCAATAGGCTGCCAGCTCCCTACAATGGGTCTCTCTCATTGATAACCATATACTCTGTGGCTAGCACAGGGCCTGGCCTCTACAGGGTCTCAATCAAAATGTGTTAAATGAGTCAACAAACCTAGCCACTGGCACACCACTGTGAGGGCACATGAGGATCCCCTTGGGAGCTTCTGGAAAATGACTGGGGACCCTGAAGGCAGTGAAGTCCTACTTGAGCTGGTGGTTATATGTGTGTGGTAGGAGGGGAGTCAAGTCAATGTAAATATGACCCTACCGAAGGCAGGCTGTGACATTTGGGGTTCCTAGCTATTGTGCTGGTTTCTAGAATAAAAGGAAAAGGCATGCTTCCTTCTTACTAACTCTGACCACCTTGTTTCAAGTGGTTCTCTTTCCACTCATCACCTTCTCTAAAGATGGGGAAAAAACCTTCTAATAGAGCAAACAGCTTTTCTCAGAGACAATCTTTCTTGTTCCAACAGCTCTCCCACCTGTGGCCAAGAAGGCATTTCTGACTTGTATATTTATGTCACTCCTGCCCTCCCAGCCAGTGACATGAAAAACTTGAGAAGCAAATTCTACGTTACAAGAATTCTTGCAGACACTGGAGACAGGTTGGTTTCTTTTTCTTTTTTACTGTGAAGGCACTGGCCAACTGTGATTGCAAGAATGTCAAATACTGAGAAGGAGAAGATAAAAAATCACCATCCTCTAGGGCCTGGAATTTCCTCACTCCACAACCCTGGCCTCCCTGCCTGACAGAAACTATCAATTGCCTACCCTAAACCTAATTTCCCCTTCTGAGCCTTACCAAAAGTACCTGATTTGGGGGAGGGGCAGCAACATACCCAGATAAAAGACTGTATTTCCCAATCCTCTGTGATTAGGAATGACCAAGAAGAAGTAAAGGCAAATTGTTGGGTGGGTCTTCCCAAAAGCTTCTTAAAGGGAGCTGGCAATGTACTCTTCACCTTACCCCCTCCCCTTTTTCTCTTTCCTGTCCTGGAACACTAAGTTAATGCCTAGAGCACTAGCAGCTGTATTGGACGACGAGGCAACCTTGAAAAAGGAAGCCACAAATTAAAGCACTGACTCTTCAACTTTAACGTTGAGAAAGAATAAAGCAGTCCCCGAACTCCACGAACAGGCCTGACCCTTTCAGCTAGGTCTTTGCCTTGCTAGAAGCTGGCCTGGCTGTTTCCCTGTTGGATATAAACAATCTCACAGAACATCAACATTAGACAAGTTCACTCTGCGACTGTGATGAAGTGAGCCAAAACAAGCCACTTCATAATTTTGTTCAAGCACAGACCAAATCAACCACAAAATACCAAACAGCCTCCTCTCCTAGCTAATGTGGAGTAACTGTTGCTTCTTTATCAGTTACAACTTTAGCTTCTATCTGGTCTGCCCTCATCATATGTAAGATGTATTAAGACACCCAGTCATAGAATTGTTCTTGCTTCCCGACAGCACCGAATCCAGAGCAAACCCCTGCTTCCTCAGGTTCTCCCCAGATTCACTTGACCAAAGCCCAATTCTAAATCCTTTCAAATACCCTTTTCCTGAGACACCCCGTGGTTCCCCATAGTGTGCAGTCTCCCTCACTGCAAAGACTAATTAGCCTAAATTGTCAAGTATAGGTATGTTCCTGCTGGTCTCTGATTGTAGGGCATTGGCATGTGCATGCAAATAAATTACTTGAGGATTTGTTAAAATGCAGATTGTGGGTCATAGGTCAGGAGTAGGGCCCACTCTGCGTTTCTGACAAGCCCCCGCAATGGCAATGCTGCTGGTCTCCGGGCCTCACTCTTGAGGAGCAAGGCAGTAAAGGATGGTGCTTTAGAATGCAGGAGGGCTTTGGTTTGACCACGGGGCCATCATGTGAACCCTGGACTGTTTTTCAGAGCTAATAAGCCCATGTTTCATTTAAATGCTGCTGTTTGGGTTCTCTATTACTAGCAACCCAAACCAATGCTAAAGGAAACCCTGGCCTTGTCATCACATTGATATGTGGTTCCAGCCACAGGAGCTGCTGATGGGGGCTGTGGTGATCAGGTACGTCTGGGCCTAAACTGGGTTTGGGGAATTACTGACCAAATGTGGTGCCTATAGGGTGAAATTGGAGCAATCAGAGAAACCAAGTCACTCCTCCCAGTGGACTGGCTGAAAATCCTCAAATGGTCCTCTGCCGGCTGCCTCTCTTTTGGATTTGAGGATCAGAGACTCAGGGATTCCAAACTTCCCCTTCAGACAAGGTTGTCGGGGACTGGCCCCATGTCCCCTCTAACTCCATGTCCCATCACGCCACGCCTGCCAGCACTGCGATGCTGTGCGCGCCTCCTTGCTGTTCCTTTTGCCAAGGATGCTCTTCCCGCCTTTCCTCACCAGGCTCACTTTTACGCAGCTCTGTACCATGGCTTCCAGGGTGTCTCCTCCAGCCCCTCAGTGCCAGCTAAGTGCCCCTTCTCTGTGCTTCCAGGGAATGCTGGGCCTGCCTCCATCCTCCCCTGTCCTAGCTCTTGCACAGGTTGTGTGGTATTTGCCTATTTTTGTTCATCTTCCCACTTGTCGTCAGCTCCTAGAGGGCATGAGCCACGTTTTATTCATCACTGGACCCCCCAACACCATCGCCAAAACTTGATAAGCATGAAACTCAGCCTGCTACTTTCATGTCTAACCATTTGAATGAAGGTCATGAAATAGTGAACGGAACCCTTCGCTAGTGTTTTCCCTGTTTAGGTTATGGGAGCTGGGGGTCCTCTGGGACTCTGGGTGTGAAGCTGGTCCCCAGGAAGAACACAGACTTCTAAAAATCAAAGGTACATGAAATCCGTGTTTAGAAAATGACGATTAATCTGAAAGTTAGGACTTGTCTACATCTAGACTTCTCAGACTTGAATATGCAAAAGCATTTGGACTCCCAGGTGATTCCAATACACTGACACCCAAAGCTTTCATTTTACCTGGGGATCTGGTTAGAAATGAAAACCCTGGGAACCCACCCCTACCAACTGGATCAGAATCTCTGAGGGTGGGACTAAGGCATCAGTATAAAAACTCCAGGTGATAAAAGCCAAGTTTGCCAGAAACAATTTAAAAATGGGTTAATTACAGTGACAGCTACCACCTACCAAGTGCATTTGCTAACTTGTCATTGTTCTAGGTGATTGTCTTAGATGCTTCCAATCTCACAATTTACATCCACCAAGGGAAGCCATTGATAATGGAGACTGAAAAACCAGAGAAAGTGAGAAATGCTAATGATAGTACCAGAATCATGATGATGATGATGATGATGATGGTGGTGATGGTGATGGTGGTGGTGGTGATGATGGTGATGGTGGTGGTG
>JAQZBX010008436.1:0-48083 GCA_029593785.1 Cabassous unicinctus | reverse complement strand
AAAAAAAAAAAAAAAAACTAATTTAAAAATGGGCAAAAGACTTACATAGATATTTTTCCAAAGAGGAAACACAAATGGCCAAAATAGCTCATGAAAAGATGCTCAGCATCACTAGCTATTAAGGAAATGCCAATCAAAACTACTATGAGATAAGAATTCATGCCTTACAGAATGGCAATTATTTAAAAAGAATACAGAAAACTATGGGTGCTGGAGAGGATATGGAGAAATATGAACAAGTCTTCGCTGTTGATAGGAATGTAAATGGCGTTGCTTCTGCAGAGGATGATTTGGTAGTCCCTCGGGAAGCTAAATAGAGAACTACACTATGCTCCAGGGATCCTATTACTAGGAATATATACAGAAGCACTGAAAGCAAGGATACTAACAGATATTTGCACACTCATGTTCATAGTGGCATTACTCACGATTGCTAAAAGATGTAAACAGCTTAAATGCCCATCAACTGATGGATAAAAAAATATGGTATATACATACAATTGAATACTATTCATGTGTAAAAAGAAATAAAATTGGGATGCATGTGACAACAACGATTAATCTTGAGGATATTATGTTGAGTGAAATAAGACAGAAACAAAAGGATGAATATTTATGTTCTCACTGATAAGGGCTAAATAAGATTAGTAAGCTTATGGAATTGCACTATAGAATATAGGTTAGTAGGAGATAGAATGCTGGTTAAGAAGGGAGGGAAAATATTGAATGTATGTAGAAAATTTAAAATAAATAGGAAAAATACAACTAATTAATTTATAGATTATAATTCTTTGCCTTTTGTAGGAAAGGCAAAGAAGGTAGTATATCAATGCTAAAGGTAAGAAAATTATGGGTTTAATTTTGTGAGATATGAATATGATTAGACATTTCTGTCTTCAATTTATTCTTTAAGAAAGAGATGTTGGTCATGACATTTAACCAATCTCTAATCCTTTATGTGTCTTAACACTGGAGAAACAATTGAGTTTGTTTTTAAGATTAAATAACATAAATGTGATTGGAGAGAATTTTTTTTAGTTTAATGCTTCCATTATTTGTTAAGCTGCCTTTTGTCTATTATTTTAATTTTTGAAGTTGAGATAAAGTTAGAAAATAATCAATGAGGGAGTGCATGTCACTCAAGTGGTGGAGCTCCTGCTTCCCATGTACAATGTCCTGTGTTCAATCACTGAAAACTTCTAAAAACAAATTAAACAAATTAAAAAACAAACTCTCATTGGGGAGCAGATGTAGCTCAGTCCTTGTGTGCCTGCTTCCCATGTACAAAGTCCTTCCTTCAAGCTTTGATATCTCTTTAAGAAAATTCAATGGCGGGGAGTGACGTCATCAAAAAAGCGACGCAAGCCGTACCCTGAGAAAACCTCCCCCTATGCTCTGGAGGATGGTAGAGCCTGGAGAAGGACTTCACAAATGCTGAATTGAAGAAAGCAAAAACTGTCAGGTAGGAAACTTCCATCCAGGACCTAATAGCCCCCTTCTCTTCACTCTCAGTGGGCCCTGAGCAAAGTTAAGGGTTTCTCCAGAGGCAGCAAGCAGCCTGGATCCCTCTCACCAGGGAAACCGATTTTAGAGGATCTCACAGCAGTGAGTTGGAACCTCATACATATCCAGGTACAGAAAAACTGGGCTGAAAACAAGCTGCTGAGGAATGCTGAAAATAAATGGGTCTCCACTGGGGAGTGGTGGTGGTGAGGAGTGAAATCGCAGCAGAAAGGTTGTGACCGAGTAGTGCACTCAGTCAATCCAGTTACTGCTGTTGAAGTTCCTTAAATTCAGATCGGACTTTTCTGGGGGCCCCACCTTTCTGGAATGAGCCTGTCTGACTCTCAGAGGCAGGATAACCTGGCAGGGAAGAAACTTTGGGCAGAAAAGCTTCTCAGAGAAAAATGGAGGGGAGGGGCGTTAAACTGAACTGCTGCTAGACTGGAGAGTCCCAGAAATGAAAATGTGAGGAAAATGGGGCACTGAGTGAGGAAGAGAATTTAAACAAATCATAGGCACTGGGGACAAAATTCTGCACAAAAATGCAAACAGAACAGATCAAGATTCCTGGAGAAAGGAGAGGAAAGAATCTGGCAAGTTATGGCAGGTTGTTATGTTTCAGGTTCTGGGGAAAGAACATTTACAAGAGCTAGGAACCAAGTTAAGCTTCGGTTTGCTGATGTAGGGCTTAGCATGAAGGATTCCATAGAGGGCCCACTTAATTTATTTAACAATTTTCCCCAGTTTGGTCTGCTCTCAGCCATTGAGAGTTGTGATAAAAATGTAAGGTGTTGAGCCCCTTTTGAGTTACTGCCTAAGGTCTTGAAGTAGTACTTGCAGGTTGTTTTCATGTTGGGCTCACAGATGGCCATGATATCAGTTTTTCCATAATCATCATTTTTATGTCATCTCAGACATAAATAAGTCATTTGCTGGGTCACAAGTGGTTGGGGACACACATTCAAAACACTTGAGAGAAAGCCATATACCAGGGAGATTATAATGAGTACTATGAGTGACAAAGACCCAAATGCCTACCTCATAATATACTCCTAAGCCTGGTACCCATGATTTGACCCAACTGAAATAAAAGTGATCAAATCAGGGCCTTGAGGAAGACCTTACCTGTTTAAACCATGTGGTTTATTTAATTATTCATGCAATTGTGTCTCAATTTTTCCAGAATTGTGTACCTAGGTACAATAGGTGGTTTTGGCAATGGCAAAAATGTCTCCTTCTTTCAGCTAATACGTAAGTTTGGCAATGTTATTGTCTGAAACAAGTTTAACCAATAAATCTAATGACTTGCTGTGCAGCTATAGCTCTAACAGTAGATTCAGTAATTTCTCCTATTGTGGTAGATAAATGCTTCATCTAATTTTCATTTGCATTAACCTCAAGCCAAGGTAGCAGCAATCTGCCAAAAGAGGCAAACCCAGAATCAAGTCCCTGGGTAAATCCTGTTTTGTCTGAGACTGTAGATTGAGGGGAGTAGACCAGTGAGAACTTTCAGATTTATTATAAATTTTCAAGGGACTGTGAGGAAACCAAGTGCACATAACCCAGTCATTTATCAGGTTTTAGGGTAATTTACTGCCTAGGCAAATATCTGATAAAATTTCCACAATAAAAATATTGCTTGGCAGATCTATATAACTATAGTCAAGGTGATGCTGTTTATGAATTCATTACTAGCAATACTATCATTTGTCCTTAGTATCCAAGGGTCTGTGTTATTGAGAGTACAAATGAAGAGCTGACCAAATTTTATTTGTGTTGTGAATCTTTTGCAGATTCAGCACCTTAAGCCTGAAAGTGGACATGCATTGTTAAGGTAGCTTGTAGTTTGTAGAGGCATGTGGACTATTATAGTAAGTTTTCCAAATTTTTAATGATATCTTTATAAATTTCTCAACAAGTTTGTCTATGGTGTGGTTGATACTGAGCAAAAAAGTAGGTTCTTTCCTTCCAATACACTTTAAAGACCAATTCCTGAGATACTGGCGTCCAAGTGAGAAAGTTTATTTGCTAGGCTAACAAAGAGATCATTGGTCTAGCAAGGATCCAAAAATGTGCCTCCACTGTGAGAAGTTTTGGGTTTTTATGGATTCAATTAGGGAAGGGTGGAGCGGTTACAATCATAATAGTAAATATACACAAGCCTAGTTTTCAAATAACCATGAACAAATGTAAGTTTAGACAAGAATAAACACCACAATAGTAACAAGCATGAGACTAATATTGAAATAATCATAAACTAAGGTAAGGGCAGACTGGAATAACCATCACAATAGGAAGAATACACAAGGGGGAGACTAGTTTGCAATAACCATAAGGAAGGATGAGATTGACCTCACCAGTTTCAGTAATTTCAGGGATTAGCATTGGGCTCTTCTATAATATACTGAAAAAATAAAGAAAAATCATCTATATAATGATTCAGTAATCCTAAACTTCTGTTAATTCTTAATTCTTGGTTCTAAGTTATAATTCTAAGAAAGCTTAAATTACAGTAAAGAAGATCTTGGGTCTAGTATTCATATTTGATATGAAACAAATGATGCTGTTTGACCCAAAGAGACTGAAACATTTGGGATAAGAAATGTGTTTTGGGTAAAACAATGGGATCCCTTGCAATGTGCATAGATCAGAGCTTATGGTGACAATTCCAACAGTCTGTAATGTTACCTTGCTTTGAATGCCCTTGGAGAAGCAGACAATGGCATTATCTTTCCAGGTCAGTGTGAGGACAAGGCATAGGGAAATATAAAGGTTTTATGCATTATGAGTATTAGTAAGGTAGAGTCTATGTGAGGACTTGTTAATGTGAGGACTTGATCTGTCACCTTGGGCATAAGTAGTCTACTTTGTGACATTGTCTACTTCCCTTTCTGGCTAGTTTGATTTTTAAGCCTTCATAATTAGTCCAGGAGTCCGATGGAACTTTTTTTAGTTGAGTAATGTGGACCCATGGCTCAACACCCTGTAATTAAGTTACATTATCAGAAGTTAGGAGTTCTTAGCAGGGTTCATTTTAATGAGGCTCTAGGGCTATCATTTGTCTGTGTCATTTCAAGTAGATTCATTATCCTGGTGACAGATTATGATTAATGGAATATCCATCATGTGGGACCGGAAAGCTGTCTTTTACTTGTTGAAGATAATCTTTGGCATAATGCATTAAGGACTTGCAAAATGGATCATGTCATTGTGTGACAATAAGGGATCAGTTCTCATTCCCAGAGATAGGTCTGCTAGGAACAATTTCATATGGGGAGAATTTGTGTTTCAAAAAGGAATGCTGTGAATAAACAGGGCCAAAGGTAAAATTTTGGAGCAGGAAAGGCTAGTTCTTCTGTTACTTTAAAGAGTATTAATTTAAGTTTACAATTTCTGCTATTTCAGAAATTTGAAACTATGCAAGTGCATTTTTAAAAATATTCAGGCTCAGTCCTATTTTTGTGAGCCTTTATCTTAATGGTGCCAACAGAATGAGGGAGTAAAATCGCAGAAAGGAGATAATTTATTTTCCACAAGTTTCAACTGGCACACCAGAAGAAGTGAGGAACCCTCTTTTCTTTCATAGCATGCTGAAATCACTATAGATGTTAACAGAATTTCCTTCTGATAGAAACAGGCTTGGGTAAGAGCATAGAGTTCATCCTTTTTGATGGAAAACTATTATGGATGGCTACCTTATTCAATCAGTATATGGTGTAGCCTGTTTGGAAAATACTGTTGAAATTTCTAGCATAAGATGCATTAACAAATAGAATGACATCTGGGTTGATGATAAGAAATTAATGATGAGTCATTAATTTTGAAGATAGCAGTTTACAGTCATGGGATAAATGTGGCACAGTAGCAGGATTAAGAACATTGCAGAAATTTAAGTGAAGATTAAGAGGTGAAGTAGAAGGATCTCATAAGAAGTCAGTTTTCCAAAGGAAAAATGTTAGGTCTGCTCAGAGTTAAGTTTGTGGATGTTTTAACTAATTTGACAGTTACTGCTGAAGCTTTAACACAATTTGGGTAAGTACAAACAACTGCATCAATGTGGGGGCTCTATATTCAATAGATTTGGGGTTTCCTCTGTGTTCTTGAATTAACATCCCTAAGACTTTGTAATATAACCATTTATTCCAATTATTTCCTGTTAACAAGGAGAACAGATCCTGACTGAACCTATGAAAAATAATTAAAGTACCATAAATTTAAGAGTATTCAGTAAGAGATTTCAAATTCTGGAGTGGCCAGGCAAGGAGATAAAGATGAATGTTTTATGAATTATAGATAGTGTAAATCATTAAGGGATCCCTTGTATCTAGTAATTAGAACAATAAAATGTTAGCAATAATCCAAAGAAAACTCATCACTCTATATCAGTTCATTTAGCCCTAAGTAACTAACCTGTGTTTCATTAGATCTTGTGTTATCAATCTTATGAACTTATCAGCTTCTTCATTAGAATCCTTGAGATCTTGACTCAGTACAGTGGTCTGCTCATAGCATTATTTAAAGAATGTCATTAGAAGCTGGTGCCTCAGAGAACTTGACATAGTCCTTCCCATAGGTCTCTGAGGCTACCCATTATGTTGAAGATGAAGTACACTGACCTGTAGCTGATTGCATGTGTTTTCAGGGAAACATTAGAATAAAACCTACATAGGAATGAGAGAAAACTTAAAATATCCATTATAATTAACTTATTGCTGTTTTACAAAAGTAAACAGATGAGAGGTCACAAAACATTATTTTAAGAACAACTGAGCATATGACCAATAATACTATTGTCCAAGATCAGACTTATCAGTACTTGGAAAACTCTTGGACAGTGAGGATATTGACAATCTCTAAGAACATTATACAATTTCTGAAATGTTTATATTAATAACATTTTATCATATAACTTAACCAAAAGAAAGTTACAAAATCTTTTTTAATTTGATAACATTTCCCTTGCAGTTGACAACATATCAAATAAAACTAACTAGTTTATCACCTCTCTTTTGACAAGGTGAAGGAAAAATATTCTTCATGATTTTCAAGAGCCCTCTCTACAATCCCAATGAGGATTTGAGATCATGAAGATATTATTTATCATTCAATTTTTGGAAGGAAACTGTCAAAAGTTGTCAGGTTTTAATATTTTGTCAAATAGGATCATGGGAAATTGTGAAACAATATTTAGCTTCCTACCTAAAGGGACAACAAAATATTTTAAAAATAAAGACAGGAGATGGCTTGGTGGTAAAAAATACTTTATTTCAAATGTGAGAAGATGTTCTCAAAAACAATTAAAAGATCATTATACAAAGGATACAAAGCAGGGGAGATTTTTCTGAGAAGTTACAGATTCTGAGGTTACTCAGAGGTTTTTAAAAAAACATTTTATTAATTCTTATTAAGAGCTGCTGAGTAATCCAAGGATAATATGTCATTGTAAGGGAAAGAAAATCAAATACTAGTTTTGCATGAAAATAATGTCTGATAGGAAAACTCTTTAAAATGTTATAAAACTATCAAATGTTTTTTTTTTTTTTGAAAGTTTCATGGAGCTACTATTTTATTTTATTTATTTATTTTTATAATAATTTTTTTTATTTTTTAAAAGATACTTAGATTACATAAATGTTACACAAAAATTGTAGGTATTCCCATATGCCCCACCTCCCACTCCTCCCACAACCTCCCACATAAACATCCTTAATTAGTGTGGCACATCACCTGCAATAGATATCTACATCTTGGGGCTTTGCCACTAAGCATGGAGCATAGTTCACATTGTAGACCATACTCTCTCCTACACAGTTCTGCATGATATATGATGATATAAAATGGCCTATATTTGTCATAAATGATCAAATCTTAACTACCCTTGACCTTGACAGATAAAATCATTTTCTGAAAACCTACAACTTTCTACATAAATTTAGGATTGTCCCACATATTCCTGTTTCTCACTCTGGAATGACCTGTCTTTTTACTTTAAGACAAAACTATTTTCCATTCCCTTAACAAAACACATCCTGTATACTTAGATATTTATAAAAAAAATCTTGTAAACTGTCTGCAACTCAACATCCTTCAAAGCTCAATTTACATTTTTTATCATCTTAAGGACCTAGTAGTTATATTGCTATATTATTTTATTAGAACACTGCATAAATTTAAGAATAACACACCAAACTAGTATGAAATTTTATGTTTATATTCTATTTAGTATTGATAATTCCAAAGACACAGCTATTTTTACTTAGTCAATAATAGACATATTTGCCTAGGGTTTAAATGAATTATGTGAACTTTAATTTTTTTAAAAATTGGATTTTTTTCTATGTATTCTCTGTTTTCACTGTAAATGTTAGAAGCTTGTTCTCCTTAATTTCTGGAACTCTAGGAGTATTAATTTATATATAAATGCTTATTTATCTTTAATCCAACTTGAATAGAGCTCTTTAAAGGGATTTCATAAGTTATTTTTGTAATACCATTCAGAGGTAAGAAAACATCATACATCAAACATACAGACACAAATAGGGAGCTTAAAGCTTCAATTAAAAATAAGTTAGCTTTTGTCACATAAAAAAACATAGAAATAAAGAAAACAGAAATCCCATGATCTTATAATTATCATTTGTCTTTTGCAGAGTCCTTTAATCAAACTATATTGAGTCTTGCATTATCTTAGTAAATTCTGAGTACTAATTAAAGTAGACATTCCATTCCACTGTTTAGTTTGGGAGGTCCTTTTCTGGGGTAATGAGTAATTTTGTCTAATTGGATATTTCCCAAAATGGACATGGAAATACCAGGTTGTCTTTGGTGAGATTTTGCCATTTTGTTAGATTGATATAGCTTCCAGCCCCATAAATTTTGAACAGGTAATATGGTAGAGTACCAGAGTGCAGTGAATCAAAGTTTTAGATAAACATGAGGATCCTATCTTTATCATTTCACTTCTTACCTTGTGCACAGGACAACGAAACGAGCAGTAGCAGAAATGAAACTGTTCTACTAAAAGGTTAGGGACTCAGGCTAAAAATTTGAGCTTTCTCATAAATAAGATTAACCCACCAATCTTTGGACTGACAGCTAGTGAGGTCAGAGAGTGCAAACACAGAAATAGTGGAGCTCAAATCTGAGAGGAACTCATATATGAACCTTGGAGATGGTGGGGTTCAGCAGGCACTTTTTCCTGTCTTCTTGTCTCCAGAGTCATTAGCAGTCAACTTTGGATCCTCTCTGTATGTCAAGGCTGTGAAAAGAAATTAAAAAATCCAAAGGAAATTCATTTTATGGATCTCACAGATTTTTTAAGCAATTCACAATCTGGTCAACATGAAATTTCTAAAATGGAAGGAAGCTTAGGAGAGTGAGAGCAAAAAGGCTTCTATAAATAGGACAAGATAGTCTTAAAGAAAATAATCTTATTGATTGAGAAAGGATAGTTTTCCTTACTTGGCTTAGCCTTGACTTAGATGAACTAAGCTACAGAAGAAAAAGGGAGCTGTTGAGTTATGATTGGTTGTTCTAAGAATTCAGGTTCAGGACAGGAGCACTTACAGAGAAAGGTACACAGTTAAGCTTTGGTATGCTGACAGGGCTTAGAATGAGGGACTCAGGCCTGTGTAACTTAATGTATCATCTCATAGGCTTGAATCTCTTCTTGTTTTGACAATAAATTTCCTTACTACTTTCTCAAAAGAATTTTGAATAATTTCCACAATTATTCAACAAAGTATAAAGTACTACACCTTGAAATATCTAACTTTAAAGAGTTCATGGACTCACCATATAAATGTTTCATATAAGAGGATAGAGGAAATTTCCTCAAAAATTTGAAAGGGATAACCAATATTCCCTATTCAAAAGGATATAAAATGAGGAAATAATGACAAACATGGAAAATATAATCTATGAACTGAAAATTACTGGGAAAAACTCTTCTAAATAACTGGCACAAAAAAGTACATTATGAAAAATAACAAGTGTAGTTGAATACATTACATAAAATTACCAGATTCACAAATCTAAACCAACATTCCTGATATAATTATTGGTGCTGTATTATGTAAAATATTTGTGTAAATTAAAATAAATGATTAAGTGATATAAGTACCTACCTTAAAAAGTTAAAATAAATAAATTCAATATTATTGGGGTGTACATATAGGAATTAATAGAGAAGCAAAAAGTAAATCATTTATAAATGGAAAAAAATAGAAGAAATATCTCAGATTCAGATGAATATTTTGAATAGTTCTTTCTGCAATGAAGATAGTGTTCTATATCTGCACAGTCCATTACAGAAGCCACTAGCTACATATAGCTATTGTGTACTTAAAATTTGGTTAGTGCTACTAAAGCATTGAAATTTTAGTGTTATTTAAATTTAATTAATTTAAGTTTAATAGTCACATATTTATTGCTTACAGTATTGAACAGATAAGACCTAGAATCTTGGACAACACAATTAAAAGTAATGAAATAGATTCAAAATAAAAATGAATAAGGGACACAAATAGTCAAAAATAGTAAATGAGAATGTTGAGGCAAAAGTGGATACAATAAAATGGAAGATATTTCTTTGGAAGAAAAAAGACAATATAGTCAGGACTTATAAAAGTGCAAGTAAAGGGAAGCGGGTGTGGCTCAGTGGATAGAGCCCCCGTTTACCATATGGGAGGCCTGGGTTCGCGTCCCGAGGCCGCCTTGTGAGGGCACGCCGGCCTGAGCGGTGCGGTGGGCTGATGCAGCAACCTCACAGCAGGAAGCGGTTGTGGGGCAATGGATAGAGCACCTGTTTACCATATGAGAGGCCGCCGTGGGCTGATGCGGCAAGACCTCACAGCAAGGGGGAGATAAGCAGACACAGAGAAGACACGCAGCGAATGGACACAGCAGCACAAGCAGCAAGGGGAGGATAAATGAAAAAAAAAAAAGTGCAAGTAAATGTGGCCTGCTCACATCTTTTGTTTCAAGAACTCATCAGACCTCCACAATTGGAAGAAATGGTGTGGTCAGCTAGGTTTTGAGACAGGTTCCAAAAGAAAACAGGTTTTTCCTCTCTTCTCAAATTCTTGCCCAGTCGAGTTTCTTCTTCTCAAGGTGAATATAACCTCTATTTTTGCCTACCCTTTAAAAAATTCAAACCACATAAGAGCTATATTCCAGGGGTCACACCCTGATTACATAGATAATAAAAATAGTATTTCATTCTGTGGGGCACACACTGTTAATCTTCAGTGGTTTTACCACATAAGTTCAAAATTATAACTCTCAGATGATGTTGGATATGTAAGGCTAATTGAAGAGAAGTTATGAAGATTCATTCATTCCTTTATTCATTAATAATTTCTTTTCTTATGAGGTACCAGAGCTGGAGATTGAACCAGGGCCATCATATGTGGGAAGCTGGCACTCAACCACTGAGCCATATCAGCTACCCTGAGTTGGATTTTTTGTTGTTTGGTTATTTTTACAAGGCACTTGATACTGAAACCAGGACCTCCCACATGGGAAGCAGGTGCTCAAGTGTTTGAGCCACATCCACTCCTCATTAATAATTTCTTTTGGTTTCATTATGTGTGCTAAGAAATATTCCAGGTCCTGGAATTTCATTAGAGATCTTAAGACACTGGTTCTTTATAGATAAAAGGCTGGAATTCTCTGAAATAAATCTGGAGAAAATAAATGGAAGATGAATAAATATGAACATTTCAACCAGCCTAATGATGCGACAAAAATTCAACAGGTTACTGGGATGCATAGTGGAAGGAGGGAGTGGTAGGGTAGAAGCCACGTAGTACTCTCTAGCATAGGATAAAAATATTAGTAATTATCTGAAGAAATAGTGGAAGCCAATTTTATACTTGTTTTGATAAGGGGAAATTATTTAAAGATTATAGTACATAACACATTGCAAGACCTGTTTTATTGCTATTTCATTCACAATTGAATAGTACAAATATTTTAGAGGAATTCAAGTGTTTCCTACTAAATTGTCATTTTTGTTTTCTTTTACTATGAATATGGTATCATTTATGCATGAAAAAGATGATAAAATAAATGTGAATTGAAATTTAGAGCAATTAATGTTTATATTCATATGTATACATTAAAATATATACTTTATATTCTAGAGAAAATTGAATTTCTTTGAATAAAATCTCCTGCACTTTCTGTTCTTGACATTATCTGTACATTTTTAAATTGAGGTGAAATTCACATAACATAAAATTAATCATTTTAAAAGTACAGCCAGTGACATTTAGTACATTCACCATATTGTGCATCAGCTTTATGTAATTTCAGAACATTTTTATCAACTCCAAAGGAAATCTCATACACACAAAAGGAGTTATTCCACATTCCCCACTCCCCTCAATCCCTGTCAACCATTAAATATATTTCTGTCTCTATTGATTTTCCTATTCTGGATATTGCATATAAATGGAGTCTTATAAAAATATGACCCTTTGTATCTGGCTTAAGTTTTGAAAATATTCAGCATGTTTTCAAGTCTTTTCCATATTATACCTTATACCAGTACATCATTCCATTTCATGACTGAACAAAATTCCAATGTATGGATATAACACATTTTGGTTATCTATTCATTAGGTGATATATATTTGGGTTGTTTCCACCTATTATTGTAAATAATGCTAATATGAACATTTGTATACAATTACTTGATTTTCTTCAATTTGGGGAAGTATATATGAAGGAAGAGAATTACTAGATCATTGGCTAATTCTGTGCATATCTAATGAGGAACTGCATAACTTTTTTCCATAGTGGTTGTACCAGTGTACATATCTACCAACTATGTACAAGGATTCCACTTTCTCCACATCCTCACCAGCAGTTATTTTAGATATTCAAAAAAGTATAACCAGCCCAGCAGGTTTGAAGTGATGTCACATTGTGATATTGATTTGCATATCCCTAATGACTGAACATGTTGAGCATCATTTCATGTGCTTGTTAGCCAATTTCAAATTCCTTGAAGAAATTTCTACTTAAATACTTGTCCATTTTTATTTGGGCTGTTTGTCTTTATGGGTGGGCTTGACAGTCTTGTCAAAAATCACTTGGCCTTTGATGTGCCTGTTTCTCAATCATCCATTTTTTTCCATTGGTCTGTGTTTCTATCTTCATGCCAGGACCATGCTGGGTTTTTTTGTTTGTTTGTTTGTTTGTTTTTTTACCACTTAGCTGGGTAAAGTCAAGAAGTGAAAGTTCTAAAACTTTACTTTTCCTTTTTAAGATTTTTCTGACTGAGGTCACTTACCATATGAAATAAATTTGATAATTGTGTTTTCCATTGGTTTACAAAATCCTGATGGAATTTTTTTTGGGAGATTGCATTGAAGCTGTATATCAATTTGGGTTGAGTTGACATGTTAAAGTTATTTAGTCTTCCAATCCATGAGCATGGAATTTTCTTCCAAATATTTAGATCTTTTTGTGTTATTTTAGTAATGCATTGTAGTTTTCTGAATACATGAGCTGTACATCCTTGGTTAAGTTTATTCCTAAATATTTGATTCATTTGTTAATATAAATGGAATTATTTCCTGAATACCTCCTCAGATTGTGCATTACTAGTGTATAGAAACACCATTGATTTTTGAGAATTGATCTTGCATTCTGCCACTCTACTGAAATCATTTTATTTGCTCTAACAGCTTTGTTGTAGGTTTTTCAGGCCTTTCTAGGTATATGATCATATCATCTGTGAATAGTGAAAGTTTTACTTTTTCCCTTCTGATTTGGATATATATATTTTTTCTTGCCTGGTTGCTATAGTTAGAACATCTAGCACTTTATTGAACAATAGTGGTGACACTGGGTATCCTTGTCTTGTTCCTGATTTCAGTGGGAAAGCTATTCAGGCTTTCACATTTGAGTACAATATTAGCTGTGGGTTTTTCATAAATGGCCTTTATAATGTTGAGAAAGGTGCCTTCATTTTATAAATTTTGTTGTATTTTAATCAAGAAACAATGCTGTATTTTGTCAAATGCCTTTTCTGCATCAAGTGATAGGATCATGTGATTTTTCTTCTTTGATTTATTAATGTGGTTTATTAGGCTGATTGATTTTCTTGTGTTGAAACACCCTTATGTACCTAGTACAAAACCCACTTGGCCATGATAAATAATTCTCTCAATGTGTTATTGTACTCAATTAACAAGTATTTTGTTAAGGATTTTTGCATCCATATTCGTTAGGAAAAGGGGTCTGTAATTTTATTTTTGTTATATCCTTATCTGGCTTTGGTATTAGGGTGATATTGGCTTCATAGAATGAGTTCAGTAGCATTCATTCTTGCTCAGATTTTTGGAAGAGCTTGAGTAAGATTGGTATTAAATCTTCTTTGAATGCTTTGTAGAACTCACTTGTGAAACCATTTGGTCCTGGGCTTTCCATTTTGAGTTGTTGTTTGAAGACTGTTTAAATCTCTTGTGATTGGTGTGTTTAGGTCTTCTATTTCTTTTAGGGCCAGTGTAGTTTGTTCATATTTTCCCAGGAATTTTTCAATTTCAACTACATTGTCTAGTTTGTTGGCATACAATTTTTCTTAGTATACTCTTTTTAACATTTTTTATTTTTATTTTTAAAAGATAATTAGATTACATAAATGTTACATAAAAAATATAGGAGGTTCCCATATGCCCCACTCCCCAAACCTCCCACATTCTCCCATATTAACAACATCCTTCAATAGTGTGGTATGTTCATTGCAATTGATGAACACATTTTGGAGCATTACCACTAAGCATGGACTATAGTTTATATTGTAGTTTACACTCTCCCACACAATTCTTTAGGTTATGGCAAGATATATAATGGCCTGTATCTGTCATTGTAATGTCATTCAGGATGATTTCCAAGTCCCAGAAATGCCCCCATATTACTCCCATTTTTCCCTCTCCCTGCCCTCAGAACCTCCAGTGACCATGGCTTCCACATCAATGATATAATTTCTTCCATTGGTAGAATCACGATAAGTCTATAGTAGAATATCAGTAAGTCTACTTTTGTCCATAGTTCATTCCCCAGTCCTGAGGATTCTGGGATGGTGATGCCAACTCCACCTCTAATTGTGAGGGGACTTTGATCCCATAAACCTGATGGATGGTACTGTTTTGCTTGAAGTTATCAACACTCTTGGTTCCTTGGTATGGTTGTTGTCCATCATCTCCTTGTTAGTTGTTCTGGGTGAGTCCAATGAACTGGAAAGTAGGTGTTGCAACTCATTTGAGATTCAGGGCCCATGTGGCACATGGAGCACCCAAAGATTTAAGTCTCTTGGATGTACACTTACCAACTCTAGTACAAATTATAGGTTCAAATAGAAGGGACAGGACAGTAGAACCATGTGTAGGGAAACCACAACTGAGTCCAACTCTGTTACACTGGGGAGCATAATTACCAAAGTATGGTCCACAGGCAATGTACCAAACTCCAGAGCTCTCTGCCCTGACTATAGTGTCTGGATGTCTCTAGAGGATATAAATTTCCTCTCAGCACTGCCTTCACAGCATCCCATATATTCTTATATATTATGTTCTTATTTTCATTCATCCCAAGATATTTATTGATTTCTCTCAAAATTTCTATTTTGACTTACTGATTATTTAAGTGTTTTGTTTAATCTCCATATATTTGCAAATTTTTCCATTTTCTGTCCCTCATTGATTTCCAACTTTATTCCATTATAAGCAGAGAAAGTGCTTTGTATAATTTCAATCTTGTTGAATTTGTTGAGATCTGTTTTGTGACCCAACATATGATCTATCCTGGAGAAATATCCATGAGTACTTGAGAAGAATGTATATCCTGCTGTTTTGGTAAGCAGTGTTCTGTTTATGTCCATCAGGTTTAGTCCCTTTATCATATTATTCAGGCTCTCTGTTTCTTTATTGATCATCTCCCCAGATGTTCTATCCAATGCTGAGAGCGGTGTCTGGAAGTCCAGCTATGTTTGTAGAGACATCTATTTTTTCTTTCAGTTTTGCCACTGTTTGTCTCTGTAATTTGGGGCATCCTGGTTACATGCATATACATTTATGATTGTTATTTCTTCATGGTGAATTGCCCATTTCATTAATATATAACATTGTTTCTTGTTTCTAATAGCTTTACTTTTAAAGTCTACTTCATTCATATAAGTATAGGTACTCAAGCTTTTTATTTTGGTTACTGCATGCATGAAATATCTTTTTCCAGCATTTCACCTTCACTGTATTGGTATCCTTCAGTCTCAGGTGAGTCTCATGTAGACAGCATATAGATAGCTCATATTTTCTTATCCATTTCATCAGTCTGTGTCTTTTCATTGGGAGTTTAATCCATTAACCTTCAGTTTTATTAGTATAAAAGCATTTCTTATGTCACCCATTTTGACCTTTGGGTTTAATCTGTCATATTTTATTTTCACTACTCTTTTTACACTTTTATGTACTTTTACTGGTATATTCTTCATTTCTAAACTCTCTTCCAAACATCTCCCACCTGTATTTTCTATTCAGGCTGTAACACTCCTTTTATTATATCCTACAATTCCAGTCTCTTGGTTACAAAATCTCTCATTTTTTATTTATCTGTAAATATTCTAACCTTGCCCTCATTTTAAAAAAGACAATCATTGTGGATATCAATTTCTTGACTGAAAGTTTTTCTCTTGCAGTATCTTAAATATAGTATACCACTGCCTTCTTGTCTTCATGGTTTCTGATGAGAAATTGGGACTTAATCTTATTGGGTATGCCTTTTACATTACATATTAGTTTTCTCTTGCCACTTTCAGAATTCTCTCTTTGAGTCTTTAGCATTTGACAGCCTGATTACTATGTTTCTTTGAGTTGGTCTACTTGGATTTATTTAGAAGGGAGTATGTCATACTTGGACATGAATATCTATGTCCTTCTTAGGGTTGGTAAATTTTCTATGATTATTTCTTTAAATATTCCTCCTGCCTGTTTTCCCTTCTACTCTCCTTCTGGGACAGGCATTCCACTTATATTTGCACATCTCTTGCTGTCACTTAATTCTCTGAGACCCTGTTCAATTTTCTCCATTTTTTTCTTCATCTGTTCTTTTGTATATTCACTTTTGGAGGCTATGTTTTCAAGCATACTTATCCTTTCTTCTGATTCCTCAAGTTTGCTGTTATATGTCTCCAGTGTATTTTTTATTTAATTTATTGTGCCTTTCACTCCCATAATATCTGCCATTTTTATATGTATGCTTTCAAATTCTTCTTTATGTTCACCCAGTGTCTTCTTCATATCTTTAATCTCTTTAACCATCTTATTCAAATTATTAAGGAGATTTGTTTGAACATCTATGATTAGTTGTCTCAGTTCCTTTATGTCATCTGGAAGCGTATCTTTTTCCTTTGATTGGGCCATATCTTCCTATTTCTTGGTATGGATTGTAATTTTTTGTTGGTGTCTTGGCAACTGGCTAACTAGATGTATATAATTTTGGGTGTAGATTCCCTGTTAAGTTTAGGGCTTTCTTGCCCTTTCTCCCTTGTCAGTTATGTTGTAGGAGCCAAGGATGTAGTTGGTACTAAAAGCCTTGCAGAAACTGACAAAGCTTCTCCCAGCTTTCTCCTTTGCCATGGGTAGGGACAGTGCTGCAGCTCTTTATAGTAATCCAAGCTGTGCAGGCCAACAAGAATGTCTGCAGTTGCCCTGAGAGACTGATTAAGCTTCATACCCCTTCCTCCCATACCAGGAGTGGGGATGGAGCTGCAGGTATCAGCATCTATCTATGCCATGCACAACCAAAATGAACACTGTTGCCCAGGTAGACTGATGTAGCACCGACCTTTCTCCTCACCTTCCAGGTATGGGGATGGACCATCCAGCATGCCCAACAATCTAAGTAGTTTGGGCCAAATATACCTGCAATTGCCCTGAAAGCCTGAGGGAGTAATGTCCTTCTGCCCTTTAGAGTGTGGGGGTGGAACCACAGGCATGCAATAGTTCAGTCCATCTCGACTGAAATTGTCAGCTGTTGCCTGGGGAGGCTGAGAAAACACCAACCCCTCCTATCTGATTTGGTTGTGTTGGATCCATAGGAAACCAACAGTTCAGTCTGTGCAGGTCAAAAGAGTCTGCCATTGCCTGTAAAGCCTGAGGAAACACTAGTCCCCTATTATCCTATTGGAGGTTGGGGATATATCCACAGGCTCCCAACAGTCCAGTCCATGTGGTCAAAATTTCCTGCAGTTGCACAGAAAGTCTTTAGAAATCCAGTCCCCACCTATTCTACTTGGGGAGCAGGGATGGAGCTACAGGTGTCTGACTATTCAGTTTGGGCCAAAAGCACCTGCAGTTACCCAGAGAGGCTGGGAAACCCCAACCCCTCTTATCTTGTTAGGGGTGAAAGTAGAGACACAGATGACCAACAGTTGAGTTCAAGAAAATGAGTTAGTATAATAAACCACATAGATAAATTGAAAAATAAAAACCACATGATCTTGATTGATGCATGTATTAGTCAGCCAAAGGTGTGCTGATACAAAATACCAGAAATTGGTTGGTTTTCCTAAAGTGTATTTACTTGGGGTAGAAGCTTACAGTTACCAGGCTGTAAAGCATAAATTACTTCCCTCATCAAAGTTTTTGCCATGTGTTGGAGCAAGATGGCTGCTGACATCTGCCAGGGTTCAGGCTTCCTGAGTTCCTCTCTTCCTGGGGTTCATTTCTCTCTGGTATCAGCTTCTCTGTTTTCTCCACAAGGTCAACTGTAGACTGTGAGGCCTTCTAGGCCTTACCTCTCTTACAACCAGCTCTGTTTTTCTCCCTTGGTCTTCTCCCATGTCTAAGGAGCCATCTCTATTCCTCTGTATTCTTCTCCTGTGTGTTCACTTCCCAGGCTCCAGCTCAAAACTACAGCATCACAAACTCCAATTCTGTCCTTTGGTATGTCTTTTATCTGTGAGTCCTCCCCCTCCAAGGGGGGGGGGGACACACAACACCCAACTGAGTGGCCCAATTAAAGCCCTAATCATAATTTAATCATGCCCAGGTACAGACTGGTTTACAAAAATTATTTAATATCTATTTTTGGAATTCATGAACCATACCAAACTGCTATACTCCACCCTCTGAATTCCAAAAAATTACAACATTCAAAACAAACCTTAAATCAGTAGCAATGCTAAGTATAGAAACACATCACAAGCAGTTTAAAGCAATACAGTTTGTCTTGGTGCAAAGTCCCATCTGCTATGGACCTCTGAAACTTACAAAACAATTTATCTGCTTCCAATACACAAATGGACAAAGGATAAACATTTTCATTACAATAAGGAGACATTGGGAGGGAAACCTGAGTTATGGGTCCAGAACATTTCAGTAAACCTGCAGGGCATCCTCCATTTGATTTCAAAGTCTGAGAGTCATTCTTAAGATGATGGTTTCTTCTCCTTGGTGCCATGTCTTTTTATCTGTGAGTCCCCATCCACCAAGGTGTGGGGACACAACACACTACTGATGTGGCCCAATCAAAGCCCTAATCATAATTTAATCATGCCCTGGTACAGACCAGTTTGCAAACCTAATCCAATATCTATTTTTGTAATTCATGAACCATATCAAACTGCTACAGTGCAGAAAAGTCATTTGGCAAAATATTGCTTCCTTTCTTGATAAAAATAATCCAAATGATAGGAATAGAATGAAGCTTTCTCAATATTCTGAAATAAATATGTGAAAAACCTATATTTAACATTGTATTCAATGTTGAAATACTGTAATCTTTCCTGCTGAGATCAGGAAGAAGGCAAGAATGCCCACTGTCACCACTGTTATTAAATATTGTGCTAGAAGTTCTAGCTAGAATAATTAGGCTAGATAAAGAAATAAAAGGCACCCAGCTAAGAAAAGAAGAAGTAAAACTTTCACTATTCACAGATGATTTGATCCTATAACTTGAAAATTCGGAAAAATCTACAACAAAGTTACTAAAGCTAATACACATGTTCAGCAAAGTGGCAGGATACAAGAGTAATACACAAAAATCAATAGCATCCCTATACACTACTGATGTGCAATCTGAGGAGGGAATCAGGAAGAGTATTCCATTATTATAGCAATTAAAACAATCAAGTGTTTAGGAATAAACTTAGTCAAGCACATATATGACCTATATGCAGAAAACAACAAAACAATGCTAAAAGAAACAAAAGAAGCCTTAAATAAGTGGAAGGACTTTCTGTGTTCATGGATTGGAAGACTAATTATGATTAAGATGTCAATTCTATGCAAACTGATTTACAGATTCAACACAATCCCTATAAAAATCCTGACAGCCATTTTTGCAGAAATGGAAAAGCCAATTATCAAATTTATTTAGAAGGGTAAACAAATTTTCATGTTTCTTCATCTTCACTACTTTTTAAAAATTTATTGATACATATTATAAAGCTTAAATCTATCCAAAGTATGCAATCAATAGTATTCAGTATAATCATGTAGTTTGTATTCATCAATTCAGTCACTTTTAGAGCATTTTAATTATTCCAGAAATAATAAAAAACAAAAACCATCAAACTCATCACCTCTCAATCTCTCTATGGTTCCTTTCAGTACATAGCTGCTTTTCTGTTTCCTTCTTTCTAGTGTATTTGTATTTATATTCTGTAAAACAGTCTTATATATGCAATATCACCCATATTCATATTTTACATGAGGTTTCACTGTGTTATACAGTCCCATGTTACATGTTTTAACTTCCCTTTTAATAATATAAATGTCCTTAGACTTTCCTTTCTGGCCACTGTCATATCCCTAAAATAGCTCTGCTAGTGAAAAACACCATGAAATGCTCTCATAATTTCCATTCATGTCCAAAGATTTACAAAAAAAAAACAAACCATTTTAACCCCTCCTTCACAGGTATACCTCAACTTTACTTCTGTACCATCACTCTATTGTCTCATGATCAATAGTCTATTATTTACATGAGTTTACATAATATATTTAGTTCATAATAGTGGAATCATACAGTATTGTCCTTTTGTGTCTGACTTGCTTCACTCAACATAATGTCCTCCAGGTTCATCCATGTTCTCATATGCTTCATGACTTCATTATTTTTACAGCTGCATTATATTCCTTCATGTGTATACATTCCAATTTCTTTATCCATTGGTTCAGTTGATGGACACCTGGGTTGTTTCCAACTTTTGGCAATCATGAATAACATCATTATGAACATTGGTGTACAGATGTCTGTTCATGACACTGCATTCACTTCTCCTGGGTACATACCTAGAAAATGTATTGTCAGGTCACATGGCAAGTCTATATTCAACTTCTTAGGAACTGTGAAAGAGTCTTTCACTGTGGATGTGCCATTCTACATTCTCACCAACAGTGAATAATTGTTTCTATCTCTCCACATACATTTCAACATTTTTGGTTTTCTAACTTCTTAATAGGGGCCAGTCTAATAGGTGTGAAATGATATCTCATTATAGTTTTGATGTAGATTTCCCTAATCACTAGTGATGTCGAATATTTTTTTATGTGTTTCTTCATTTGTATTTCTTCTTTGGACAATTGTCTTTTCAAGTCTTTTGCCTACTTTTTAATTGGGTAGTTTGTCTTTTTATTGTCGAGTTGTATGATCTCTTTATATATCAAGTATATTAAATGCTTATTGGTTATGTGATTGCCAAATATTTTCTTCCATTGTGTCAGCTGCCTTTTCACCCTTTTGTGACAAAGTCCTTTGGGGTGCAAAAATGTTTAATTTTGAGGAGATCCCTTTTATCTATTTTTTCTTTTGTTGTTCATGCTTTGGGTCTAAGATTTATGCTATTAATTCTAGTAACTTTGTTGTGGATGTTTCAGGATTTCCTAGATAAAGAATCATACCATCAGTGAATTATGAAAATTTTACTTCTACCATTCCTATTTGAGTACCTTTTGTTTCTTTATCTACCCTAGTTGCTCTATCTAGTAATTCTAGCACAATATTGAGTAATGTTGACAGTGGGCATCCTTGTACTCTTCCTCATCTCAATGGGAAAAATTTCAGTGTTTCACCATTGTGTAGGTTTTTCAAATATGCACTATACCATATAGAGAAATCTTCCTTCTATTCCTATCTTTTGGAGTGGTTTTTTTTTTAATCAAGAAAGGGTGCTGTATTTTGTCAAATATCTTTTCTGCATCAATTGAGAGGATCATGTGATTTTTCTAATGCAATTTATTAATGTGGTTTATTACACTAATTGATTTTCTTGTGTTGAACCACCCTTGCTTACCTGGGATAAAACCCAATTGACTGTGGTGTATAATTCTTTTAATGTGCTTTTGGATTGTGTTTGCAAGTATTTTGTTGAGAATTTTTGCATCTCTATTCATTAGAGATATTTGTCTGTAATTTTCTTTTTTCATATTATCTTTATGTGGTATTGGTATTAGTGTGATATTAGCTTCATAGAATGAGTTTCATATTGTTCTTTCCTGTTCAATTTTTGGAAGAGCTTGAGCAAGGTTTATATTAGATCATCTTTGAATGATTGGTAGAATTCACCTGTGAATCCATCTGGTCCCAGGGTTTTCATCTTTGGGATGTATTTGATGACTGTTTTAAACTTTTCTTGTGATTGGCTGTTGAGGTCTTCTATTTCTTCTAGGGTCATTGAAGTTGGTTAGAATATATTTAGGAATTTGTCCACCTCTTCTACATTGTCTAGTTTTTTGGCTTACTGGTATTCATAGTATCCTCTTAAGATCTCTGTTATTTTTGGGATGTCAGTTGTAACATCATCCTCTTTTTTGTAATTTTGTTCGTGTATTCTCTCTTTTTTGTCATCTAGCTAAAGGCTTGTTGATTTTGTTTATCTTCTCAAAGAACCAACTTTTGGTTTTGTGGATACTCTCTTTTTTTGTTTGTTTTTATTTCATTTATTTCTCTCTGATTTTTACTATTTCTTTCCTTTGGCTTGGTATTAGTTTGCTCTTCTTTTTCTATTTCCTCCAGGTGTGCAGTTAGATCTTAAATTTTAGCTCTTTCTTCTTTTATTAGGAGGTAACAGGGATGAAAGCCAGGACCTCATACATTGGAAGCAGGTGCTCAACTACTTAGCTACATCTGCTCCCCAATGAGAGTTCTTTTTTTATTTGTTCCATTTTGTTTTGAGGAGATACCAGGAATTGAACCCAGGGTCTAGTACATGGGAAGCAGGTGCTCAAGCACCTGAGCTACCTCCTCTCCCCCTTCATCTTTTTTAACGTAAACTTTGAGGACTATAAATTTCCTTCTCAGCACTTTCTTTGCAGTGTCCCAGAAGTTTTTATTTTTTGTGTTCTCATTTTCATTCATCTCAAGATATTTGCTAAATTCTTTTGCAATTTCTTCTTTGACTCACTGATTAAAGGATGTGTTGTTTAATCTCCACATATTTATGATTTTTCACCTTTTCTGTGCATTATTGATTTCCACCTTCATTGTGTTATGATCAGAGAAAGTATTTTGTATAATTTCAATATTTTTAAATTTATTAACGCTTGTCTTGTGACCCAACATATGGTCTATTTTGGAGAAGGATCTATGATCACTTGTAAAGTATGTATATCCTGCTGTTTTGGGGCACAGTGCTCTATAAGATGTCTGTTAGGTCTAGTTCATTTATCATATTATTCAAGCTCTCTGTTTCTCTATCATCTGTTCAGATGTTCTGTCCAATATTGAGAGTGATGTATGGTAGTCTGAAAATATTGTTGTAGAGATATCTATTTCTCCCTTCAGTTTTGCCAGCACGTGCCTCATGTATCTTGGGGCACTCAGGTTAAGTGCATAAACATTTAGTATATTTATTTCTTCTCATTGTATTGCCTTTTAAAAATATATAATGACTTTCTCCATCCTTTATAACAATAGTGCGTTTAAAATCTATTTTGTCTGATATTAGTATCACTACTATAGCACTTTTTTGGTTACTATTTGCATGGAATATCTTTTTCCAACCATTCACTTTTGACCTGGTCCTGTCCTTATGTCTGAAGTGAGTCTCTTGTAGCAACATATAGATGGCTCATATTTTTTATTCCATTCTATCAGTGTATATCTTTTAATTGGATGGTTTAAGTGATTAACATTCAATATTATTGTAAAGGCATTGATTACTTCATGCAGTTTGTCCTTCCAATTTCTGTTGTCATATCGTACTTTTGTCTATCTTTTTACCCTTTAATTTACCCTTCCTAATAATCTTTGTTTCTACACTCTTCTCCAAGTGTCTCAGCCCCCCTTTTTTTTTCCCTTTCAGGCTGCAATACTCTCTTTAGTATCTCTTTTAATTCTGGTCTTTTGATAACATATTTTTAACAGTTTTTGTTTTTCTGTGAAGACTTTGAACTCACTATCATTTTTGAAGAACAGTTTTGAAGGATACAGATTTCTTGGATAGCATTTTCTCTTTCCATATCTTAAATACATCATACCATATTCTTTTCACCTCCCTGGTTTCTTACAAGAGATCATCCCTTAATCTTCTTAAGGATGGCTTGTAAGTGATGCTTTCTTTTCTCTGGCTGCTTTCAGAGCCTTTCTTTATCTCTAGTATTTGTAATTCTGAGTACTAAGTGTCTTTGGGTAATTCTATTTGGATTTATTCTGTTTGGCATACATTGTCCTTGGAAATTGATATCTTTCAAAAGTCTTTGGAATTTTTAGTAATTATTTCTTCAAATATTCTTTCTGTGCCTTTTCCATTCTATTCTCCTTCTGGGACACAGATAATGTACATGTTTGTGTGTTTTACATTGTCATTCAGTTCCCTGAGACCTTCTTACATTTTTCCATTCTGTTCTCTTTCTGTTTTCCTGTCTTTCCCAGATGAGATGTTCTATCTTTGAAATGACTAATTCCATCTTTGAGCAATTCAAACCTGCTCTTAAGTGCCCCTAATGTATTCTCCCTCCCTGAAAAGGCTACCTCATCTGTTTGCTTATTGTTTGTTGTCATTTTCTCTCATCTTCTTTACCAGGAACTGAACCTGGGACCTCCCATGTGAGAGGCAGGTACCCAGCTGTTTGAGCCACATCTACTCCCTGCTTATTTTGGTTTTGCTTATTGCTCACTGCATCTGCTCATTACATCTGCTTGTTTCATTGCATCTGCTCATTGCCTGTTTATCTTCTTTAGGAGGCCCTAGTAACCCAATTTGGGATCTCCCATGTGGGAGGTGGGTGCTCAACTGCTTTAGCCACATCTGCTCCCCTCTAATGTATTTTTAACCTCATCTATTGTATCTTTCATTCCCATAAACTCTGTTACTTTTCGTTGTAGACTTTCAAATTGGTTTTTATGCTCACACATTGTCTTCTTAATATCTTTTATCCCTTTAGTTTTATTTTCTTTCATTCTTTGAATTGATTTAGGAAATTTGTGTGACTTTCATTAATTAACTGTCTTAAAGCCTGTATTTTTTCAGGATATTTGGCTTGTTCCTTTGTCTGGGCCTTCTCTTCCTGTTTCCTATTATGGCTTATAAATTTTTGCTAATGTCTAGGCATCTGAATACATTGAAACTCTGATGGCCAATTTTACTCTCTTACCTATTTTTTAAAAAATCTTTTCTTTGATATATGGTCCAACTTATTTTAAGTCTTTAAAATTACCATCTTAAGTTTTCAAAATTGTGTCAGAGACTGATTAATTGTGTGCAGATTTTCTCCCAGAAGTTAGGGTACAGAGAAACCCTAGTTTTTGTTGATGCAATTTCTAGTCTGGCCAGTAGATGATGCTCATCTGAGCACATTTCCATGGAGGTGTTTCACTCTCAGCTTTCCTTTGTTTGGCTCTGCTGGCCAAATTCACTGATGAGAAGCCTTCCAACTTCTCCTCCATTTTTCCTTGTAACAGCTGACAGGGAGGAAGACATCTCTTCCCCTCTCAGTTGGCTGCAGTGAGCCTGGGGTTTTACCACAGCTTAATATATTGGGGGTTTGAGAGGGGAGCCCTATCTGGCCACTGTGGGGGTTTGGTAACTTATGTTTGTTGTTTTGGGTTCTTCATGTATCTGTCCCTGAAACTCCTGGGAGTTGTTTATCACAGTCCTGATTTGCTGACCCCCAAAGTAGGTCTCTTAGACAGATTTTGGCTTTCTCCATTGTTTTTGTCAGAGAGCTGAGCCATGCCTATCTCCTCAGACACCATCTTCCTGGACCTCCTCATTTTATTTTTAATCTCAGCCTTTCCTCTGAGAATTCAAGCTCTTTGTCCATATAGAACCAGTATATTTGATTCCCTTTTGTATCTCCAGGACTTTGAATATTTCCTGTTACAAAGAATGAACTGTAAAATATTTGTTGAATTAATTAATAAAGTAGGCTTTCAATCATCCTTCTAAATGACCTTATCTCTTCATTTTCCAAAATCTTAAGAGGATTTTAACTTTTTAATTATCTTGTAAGTTCTATCAAGGTGAACAGAATGCATCTTATTGAATAAAACCCTGATTAATTTCAGTATCTGCAGTCTGTGCAATCAGGGTATTCTCCCTGGAATGGATCTCTCATTGGATTTATTAAATGTTTTCCCTATACAAAGTGAATATAAATAGAGGTTTCTTTTTGTCATAGAAAATGAAACTGAACTGTGCAGAACTTTGGGAGAAGAGCAAAATGTGGCTTTTCTGTGGAACTTGCCTCAGGATTCAGTAGATCTCATGGTTCTCTCTTATTTTTTGGATTCTTAGGAGTTCTCCAAACTATAAGATTAACCTGGCCTTCCCCCATTACCATTTATAAATATTGTCAATTTTCATACATAGATTCTATCAAAGTACTATCTTAAATTATTTAAATTTTATTGGTATATGGTTTTTACTTCCCCACTTTTTCAATTCTCTTGTCAATTGAAGCCAAACTTTTTTAATGAGCAGCAATTAGTGTGTTTACCCTCACCTTCTGCTCACTCCTCAGTGCACTCTGATATGGTTTATACCTTCTGTACTTACATGCACTATTTGTGAGAAGCTTCTTACTTCCATCTCAATGAAGCCACTGAATGTCTCTTTACCTTACATGATTCCTCAACAAATTCCCTGATTTCCTCCTTCTAGCATCCATTTCTGTCCTGGTCTCCAAGGTCACAACACTCTCTTGTTTTTTTTCTGGCCCCACTTTACATATTTTCAAGTTTTTCTGAAACATTAAATATTGAAACACCTTAGAACACAATCCCAGCCTTTCCTTTACTTCTTTCTTTCTGCCTAGGCAATATCTTCCATTCCTTTGATTATTTATGATCTATGATTATAGAATTTACATTTTTCAGTCCAAGTATCACACCTGAGTTCCAGATCTGAAAATATATTCTGCTCTGAGATTCTCATTGTTTTTTCATCAGTAACATAGAAGGGCTTATCGCCTTTTGAAATTCTTGCTTTTCTTTAATAATCCAAACCAGATTGAATGAAATTACCTGCCACACATTGGCTCAGTGTTTCTTTGAGAGATATTTTATCTCCAAAAATGAACTAAACCTAGATCATATACACAAATTAACCTTGTCTTTTTTTCCTTTAAATTGACTCCTCTAAAGTGACTCTTAAACCCTGTTGCAGTTGGGCAGTTTGATGTAATTATGAATTCCAAAAATATAATTGGATCATGCTTATAAACTGATCTGTTAATCTGGGCATGATTAGGTTATGATTAGGGCATTGACTGGGCCATGTCAGTAGGCTGTTGAGCCCCACCCCTTTGGTGGGTGGGGAATCGAATATAAAAGGCAAGGCAAAGGACAGAGGAAGCAGTTTTTGAGAAACAGTTTTGATGTTGGAGTTTTGATGTTGGAGAGAAGGCCCCAGGAGAAGAGAAGTGAGCTGTTTGCCTGATAGTCTACAGCTGACCTTGTGAAGGAACCAAAGGAGCTAAGCCCGGAGAGAGAAACTCAGCCCCAGGAAGAGAGGAATCCAAGAAGCCTGAACCCTGGCAAACATCAGCAGCTGTCTTGCTCCAACACGTGGCAATGGACTTTGGTGAGAGAAGAAACTTATGCTTTATGACCTGGTAACTGTGGACTTCTACCCCAAATAAATACCCTTTATAAAGACCAACCCATTTTTGGTATTTCACATTAGCACCCCTTTGGCTGACTAATACAAACCCCATAGGATCAGACTGTATGTTTTATTTGCTTTATGACTCTATGTTTTTGGACAAGCCTAGCTCAGAAGTTGCCCTCCAACATATACACATTTATGAAAAAAAGAATATTATTTTCCTGAAAAATATTGTCTGAAAATGACAGTGATCAGAAGGATCCATGGGCTTGGAGCTCAGCAGAGCATAATAAATACACTGAACTAGGCTAGAAATGAAAAGTGCCTTTATTTGCCAGTGGAGGACAGGAGATCTAACCAATCTTAAATAAGCCTCCCTTTTGGGGGGTTTTCTTACAGCTTTTATATGGGTTTGAAAAAAGAAAGTTAATCATTGAGTTGAAATCTGGAAATGGGCTATGGAGTTTCTCCAGCATTTTTCTCTGATTAACATCAAGATACATAATATTCCTAGGGTCTCTAATTCTCATGGTGATAAACATAATAGATTGAGTGAAGCATTACATCTTTACACCATATATTTTTCTTTACAAAGAAGTAACAGGTCTGGTTAATATCAAACTAGACAGGTCTATATGATTTCCTACAGAATCTGTCTACCCTATGGTGATTGGTAAGTTACACATACATTACCTTTTAGTCACACTACAGAAACTAGGCTGAAAACACATAGAACTATATAAGAAAACCATGAAAATGGAATAATTGATTACCTAAAATACATGATATGAAAGTAATAAAATGCAATTATTTTAATTTCAGAAGAGGTGAATTAAAGTAATGACAAAATATGTATTTGGATTTTAGTACCTTTACCTAAAATAGAAATAGATTGCTTGATTTCTCTACAGAAATAATTTGTTCTTCTATTTTTCAAGATATATGTGAATAATTTTATAATTTTACTTTAAAAATCTCTTTAAAACCCAACTTATTCACAGGAAAAATCAATAATGAAACTTAATCATTTATTTTGGAAACCCCTAATATTTTGAAGTTTGAAGGTAGATCTGACATAATGAGACCCATACTGGGTGGTCTTTCCTTTGCTTGATAATAAAATATATACACTCTAGAGGAATTAAACATTTCCTTGTATTTTTTTTTGGCACAAATATTTCTACTTATATACAGTCACATGGATGGCTGAGAAAATATTGGCACATTTCAGTTCCTTTTAGAAATACAAGATTAGTAAGAATCTTCTTACTATAGGTGCTTCAGAGTACTTACCCCACACAAACAATATCCATAAAAGTGTGAGGCCTCTTGGATAAGGCAGGAAGGTTGATTTTGAATGTTTTAGAAGAAAGTGAATGACACAAGGCATGTCTTGAGTAGATTTTTCTTGACTAACACCTGAGTTAGCTAAAGTGTGTCTTTGGGATTGTAGGACTGATGATGTTATCAACAGAGTTCACTATCAAAATGGCAATTTTTCTAGAGAGAAAGAAGCTTTGAACTACACATGTGGTGGAAGTATCCTAATTAAGTCTTTGGATTCTTGCATTCTCAGTCCATTTTGGGTTATCATCAGTAAGGGAGACAATTTTAACTGGGTGGGAGAGTATTATTTTGTAAATGGCATTCATTTCAGTCAGAAGGTGTTATTTAATTTGATTGTACAAACTTAGACCCAGGTCATCTGAGGTCAAGTTAACTTATGGATATATAGTATTTCTGGATTTATAATTATTTTTTCATTTTCAAAGGGAAACTCATTTAATATATTACCATTCATGGAAGGGTTTTATGCAATTAGACCAGGGGAAGAAACTGATAAATAAACAAATAAACAAATAAATATACAATTTAAAATGATATGGATGAACTGAAGGAATAGTAAAATTGTAATATAAGCTATAGGAAAGTTAAAGGATACCTTACATTGGGGCTCAGTGTAGGAATCTCTGAGGAAATGACAAAACAGAGAATGAGGGAACATGAGTATGATATGGAAGTGTTTGAGGGGATTTCCATGGAAATGAAGGATGATTATAGTATTCACTGCTGAAATAATAGCTCAGCAAAAATGTGTTTGTGTGTTTCTCAGTGATGGTTTCTTATTCAATCCTTGGATGCCTGGAAGAGTCATAAATTAAAATTACTAAAATTGAAGGAAAATGTTTTGTTAAAGTGGCATACCTTGATTACACTCATTTTGACATCTAGGTTAGTCAGAGAGTAAGCTCTAGAAAAGGCGAATTTTTTTTTTAGATTACTGAGTTTGTGTTGGTGGTAATGACTTCAGTTATATATGATTTTTTTGCCTCTATGAAAATAAATATTTACACTGTCATTTTTAGCCAACAGTGTGATAAATTGAAGGAATTAAATAATGTGTGAGATTATCAGTACAGTGTACAGAAATTGGAGAGAAAGAGGGCTAAAATTCAGCTTTTGGGTGTTCTAATAATATTGTATGAGGAGTACCATGCAGAAAACAAGAGGAAAGAGTGACTAGAATAGCTTGAATACACTCAGGGGACTGAAATGTCAGAGAAGTCTAGGAAAAGAAAGTTCCCAAAAGGTCCAATTCTTCTTTACTTCCATGTTATAGACTGAGGCACACACACTGGATTTATTCATGGGGAGCTTATTGGAGATGGTGGCAGTATTTATTGAAGAAGAAATCTGTGATGTTATTAACTCATCATTTAAGGCTGTGTGAAAAAAAGGGTAAAGGTGCTTATGTAGATTGATTGTGAAAGAAGGAAAAGGAAAGCAGGCACAAGAGAGGAAATAGGCATAGGGAGCATTTGGGTTTATAATATAAGAGGAAAAATAAGGATAAATGATGAGGTGATTGTGATAAAAGAGAAAGGTTGCTGTTAAAGATTTCCAAAAGAAACAGGAAAGAGAAGAATTCAGTTGGAGACATTCAACTTAATCAGGTGACAAGACCCTTCATTGAGAGAGAAGAAATAATGGATATGAATGCAGGAATAATTGTAGACATTATGGTGTTAAGTTGAGGTGATTTTTAAAAATTACATAATTCACCGGGTTATTATGAGGTTAATCACATTTTGCAAAGTAAAGTGAAATATGAGAATATGTGATATTCAAAACTATGAACCTTGAAGTGATTATGAAAGATGGAAGAATGACTCAATTATCAAGATGTGGTCTGTTTCCTAGATATGTTTTAAAGCACTAGGAATTGTGATTCTGCATTCAGACATAAAACAACAGCTTAGTAATGTGATGTGTCACATACAGTAATAAACATGACAAGAAATTAGAATCATCTCCTATGTGGGCATAGTAAGATATTTATTGACAGATGGAGTAAATACAGTGACATCAGAAATGTTGTTCTCAGGAAGCATGTGCTGAAATATCTGTGCTTGGAATACCTCTGGCAGTTAATATTATATGAGGGAAAGCTACTGTTTGGGAATTTGGTTCAATGCAATGGAGGTTTCCTTGTGACAGGAGAACCTGTGCAAGGGGTGTAATTGCAGCAAACTCTGTGAAGAGGAAGTTTTGACAACAGGATGAGGATTTGATTATTGAAATGAGAGGTGACATTCCAGGTAATAGCTAGGTGTGGCGTGTAACCCTTAATATATTTGAAATTGGGGTACAGAAAGAAAAATTCAAACTCTAGCTGTGTCTTTTCCTGCACATTTAAGTTTGTCATATTATTTCAGCTCTCTGAACATCTATTTAGGACATTTGTTAAATAGTTGAATTAACCTTTATCAGCTGGGTTACTGAGAAAATTAAATTTTTAAAAATATGTGATTGTCCAAACATATTCAATATATCTTTTTTTCCTGGACTTGAGATACAAGTGGCTAAGTTAACCCTAGCCTTGATCAAACCCATAATAATATATATTCTTAAGTTTCTTAGTTGATTTCCAAATACATTGGGGGAATTTAGAACTCACTGTTTAGGTGCTTACATTGTTTAGTATCACATATGGAATTATCAAGATGATTTGGGACAAATGCATCCAGAAGACCAGGTTCATGCTATAGCAGGAAGGGAGAGTCCAGAAGACAGTAATGCATGTGAGAGAACAAAAGCTAGTGCAAAAACCAAGAATAATTATAACTGAGAAATTCCAGTCTGCTTTCTCTTGTAGTGAGGACATAATTACAGATATTTTTGGTCAGAGTTTCCTATGTTTTGGAATCAGGTATGAATTAAAATCTCTGAACATCATGGGCTAATTAATGAATACAATTCATGGATTTTCATGTTCTTATATGTACAATGAAGGTAATTATATCCTTTTTATTAGCCAGAGAAGACAAGCCCTCCAGCCTCTTGTCCCTGGGAAGGGAGAGTCCTCCCCTTATTCCTCTTGAAGCACCTTCATGCTCCTATTGTTGATTGGGCTGGGGATACTCCCAGTTGAAGGGTTTGGCATTCTTGACAGTTGGGCCTGAAAATTGTGGTCAAGACTTGAATCTTGAGGCTTTTTTCTCCATTCTTAGCTTTATTCAACTTCTGCTTGTCTGGTTATGAGTGAAAATCCAGAGGAAGATAGATGCCCAATAAGGTATTGACAATGCAATCACAGGTGAGTAGGGGATTCTTTAACTGAAATTGCACCTCTGTTGCCTGCAGATGGGAAGATTTCTCCTGTTCTCGTGGATATTCCAAGTGTATTCAGGAGCTATTCAAGGATCTGAGTCTAAATTAAGTTTACACAAGACTCTTTAATAATTTTGTTAGTTAGAGACTGATCAATAAGTAATCTCCTTCCAACCATTACAAGAGTTGGTTCTGGCTTCCATATAGGTTCTGTATCCCAGAAAAGGATTACAGATGTTTTCTTTATTTCACCAATCCTTGGTCTTATTGGATAAATAATGAATTCATGAATTATGTTAGTGCATAAGATTGGCCTAGGCATGTGGTGAATAGAGGTGATAGAGATGAGTAAGAACAGAAGTTTATAATCAGAAGGGAGGGTAAGTTTCAGCTGGTCTATTCATTTAATCCAACATTACAGGTACTGGGGAACAGGGGTAGGCATATTTGCCAGAAGCACATGAGAATGTTAGTAATTTAAAGGAAATGAGGAATCATTTATTTATTTTTCCCCAATTTAAATTTTCTTAAAAGTTTGATGGAATATATCTGCACATTTTGAAATATTTTTTTAAAGAAAACAAAAATTACCATTACCACCATTGTTCAAATTTCTCATATTCAATTTTATAAATCAAATTTATTCAAATTTTATAAATGGAGGCAATGTACAAGAATTATTTTTCCTTCATTGTGGCTGTGGATTCAGGAGCTATATAATAGAATAAAATTTATGTTGCTGTGAAAATTTTTGAAGATTTGGAGATAAGCAATGAACAAGATTCTTTTAATCTTTCACAGACAGATGAGATGAAGATAAAAGAGAGACAATGAAATTTGGTATTTGCAGGTCCCAGAAAATGTTGAAATTGGAACATCTTCTACCACAGGAATGGTCAGTCTTAGGCTATGTATCAGTACAAAACACCTGTCTCAGGAGTCCCTGGCTTGTGACACTGACATCTGTATTTATACATTGTAATGAATACCTGAGATATGTAGCTCTGAGGAAAGCAAACTTTACTAATCCTGAGATCTGTATGTAACATTCAGTTTTGCAGAATTCTGGATATTTCTTCAAGGTTCCCTGACATTTTAATGGATAATAGACATGTGAATTGAATTTGATAGAAATAAATCCACACATTAACTTATTGCATTTGTCAAAATGCATAGCATATTCTTAAATGATTTTATAAGTGAGAGGGAAATGAGTTCACCCATAAAGGAGAATCATCTAACCATACTCATTTTTAAAAATGATATATCATGGATATTGCATGCCTTAAATAAGTCTATAAATTTATTTAAATTTGTTGGGAAAGATTGATTTAGTTATGAATGCTTGAATGTAAGCTTTCTAATCAACAGCAAGAAGGCATAAAAATGTTCAGGGTGTATATCACACCCCAAGTCATGTGATTTTCTTTTACAGTGGGGTGTTAAGTATTCAGAGTGTGTATTGTGTCTGTAATGATATTAGTGAGATCCCGTAAACTTTTTGAGTTTTATAGACACAATCTCTGTTTCTTTAGAGCCATTATTTTGTACACCATGCTCAGGACATTGGTATGGATAGCCCTATGTGAGCACAAATTTCTGTGATGTTTTAGGAGTTAGTGACCTTCAAGGATGTGACTGTAGACTTTAACCAAGAAGAATGGAACCTGCTCAACACATTCCAGAGGAAGCTGTTCAGAGAAGTGATGCTGGAGAATTTCAATAACCTGGTCTCAGTAGGTGAGACTCTCAAATTTATGTACCATTTATATCAGTCTGTCTCTTCTCTACTATCTATTTAACCTATCTATCTACCTATATATTTATCCTAAATCATCTTCCATTTATTTATTTAAATATCTAAATCAACTTCTCCATATTGTATAATCTTTATTTCTCTTATTTTATATTTATATATTTTATAATTTTAATAGATTTATATTGTGTTTTAAATCATAAAACTGTCTAAATGAATTAATTTTCTTATTTTTTATTTACATGTGCTTTACCCCAATATATTTTAATCTTCTTGACCACAACTTAATGTCTTTCTTGAATCTCAATTTCCAACATGCAGGGCTGTGTCTCAATGAATACTTTTTGAATGGATAAATAATTGACTGTGGTGAAATAAGTATTCTGCTCCAAGGGCTATGCTCAGGCTTCAGAATGCAGTAGTAAAAACATTGTATATTCCTTTTCCAAACAGAATTTAGAATGTTCTGGTGGTATTTATGTTTAATGGATTGTTTTTGAACATAATATTAAATCACTGTGGAAACACAGATTTCTCCCCATTTAGAATGTAGTCTCTCTTTGTACTAGTGCATGGAGGTCCTCATTGAAATGGGCAAAAGGTCAAGAGTTATAATTTCTGTTGAAATATTATCAATGATTTGTGTTCAAAGTATTGTTGGATTGCTGACCTTCAATGCTTACCTTATTCTTTGGTAACCTGCCATGTACATCATGATCATGCTGTTACTATCACAACTCAGAATCCAGGTAACTTTTTTTCATACAAACAGGATATCAAGTATGCAAATTAGATGTGCTTTTCCAGTTGGAACATGAAGAAGTGTGGAAGGAAGGAATAGGATTTCCTCAATACCAGAGTCCAGGTGAGCTCTAAGGAACCATGATTCAGAAGAGGGGGTCTCATGATATAGTGAATATGTGCTTGAATATATTAACTTCAGGATTCCTTAAGTGAGTTATGGTTTTTTCAGGTTTCCTTTCATGACTTATGATTTCTAAAATGTACCTGAGGATATTGGGGAAATATTAGTCACATGTGATTTTTCCATACACTTTTCAAGATTTATTCAAGTGTCCTTTGCATTGGGAAAGGGAAATTCACTTGTTATTGCAATTAAACATTCACATAATGATTCTTCACCCTGTCCTATTCTTGGAAGATTTTTCCCTCTTTTTTTACCTCCCTGACATCACAACTATTTAGAAATCATATTCCATGCCTGAAAATCTTTTCTGATTATTATGTCTTATAACATTTTCTTATGCCTAGAGTATTCATGAATTTGATATTCTTTCCCAGATAATTGTGAATGTTGGAAACATACTGAAAGTGATACTTGGATATTTTCAAAATTTTCATCCCCCTAATGCTACTCTAACAATTTATTCTGTGTTTTTTTTTTTCAATTACTACAGGGAGGAAAAGTGTCTTTAAAATGTGGGAAATATTAGAAATAATGTTCAACCAACCTATCTGTATGAAAGATACTTCTAAAATCATGTCATTGGTAAGCTTAATTTTGTGAACCCTAGTATTCCAAATAGATAACACAGGATGGAATAAATTATTAATTCAGTAAAGTCATGGCATTGTAATTAATGTTAAGATTAAGTGCTAATCCAGCAAAAATCTGTGACTGTTTGAATTTATTTAAAAATTAACTTAAAACCAAACTCTAATCTGAGTTCATATAGAAAATGTATTGCATAAACAGGTTTCATATATATAGTCTTTGAAACATCATGAAGCTCAAAATTGATCAGATGTCTCTACAATTAGATTGTTATAATAGAGAAAATCTGTGTGTATGGAGTAGAATAATCTCTATATGAAATGAATTTGGCAAATATTTTAAGTGGAGACTACCACAAGTGGATTAGTCTAGATATATGTAGGGAAATGAAGAAATTCATGTATATGGACAAATGTTTTACAATCTTTAATCTAATTCTCCACAGCAGAGACCTCACACCCAAAAGAATTCCTTTAAATATAATTATTTGCAAGAAGATTCCTCTCACACATCCACAGTGACACAACATGCATTAATTCACATGAGAAAGAAATCCTATTTCAGGAAACCACTTACAGCAGTCCTCAATGATCATTCATCTTTTCAGCAACGTAAGCAGATTCACCCTAGAATCAAATCATATGAATGTTACCAAAGTGGTAAAAAATGTATGCATCACTCTGACCTCAGACATTACAATGGAACTCCCATTGGAGAGAAACACTATGAATGTCATATTTGTGGGAAAGCCTTCTCTGATCACTCTTCCGTTAAACAACATAAGAGAACTCACACTGGCAAGAAACCCCATGAGTGCCATCTATGTGGTAAAGCCTTCACTGAATATTCTTATCTTAAACGACATGAAAGAACTCACACTGGAGAGAAACCATATGAGTGTCACCAATGTGGAAAAGCCTTCAGTCAGTATTCTCATCTTAAAGGACATGAGAGAACTCACACTGGAGAGAAACCATATGAGTGTCACCAATGTGGAAAAGCCTTCAGTCAATATTCTCATCTTAAAGACCATGAGAGAACTCACACTGGAGAGAAACCCTATGAATGTCATATTTGTGGGAAAGGCTTCACTCAATCCTCTTCCCTTAAAAAACATGAGAGTACTCACACTGGAGAGAAACCCTATAAATGTCATATTTGTGGGAAAGGCTTCTCTCATCACTCTTCAATTAAACAACATGAGAGAACTCACACTGGAGAGAAACCCCATGAATGTCATCTATGTGGGAAAGCCTTCATTGAGTATTCTTATCTTAAACGACATGAAAGAACTCACACTGGAGAGAAACCATATAAGTGTCACCAATGTGGAAAAGCCTTCAGTCGATATTCTCATCTTAAAGAACATGAGAGAACTCACACTGGAGAAAAACCATTTGAATGTCATATTTGTGGGAGAGCCTTCACTCAAGCCTCTTCCCTTAAAAAACATGAGAGAACTCACACTGGAGAGAAACCCTATGAATGTCATATTTGTGGGAAAGCCTTCACTCAATCCTCTTCCCTGAAACATCACAAGAGGACTCATACTGGAGAAAAATGCTATGAATGTCATATTTGTGGGAAAGGCTTCTCTCATAGCTCTTACATTAAACAACATGAAAGTACTCACACTAGAGAAACCCCATGAATATTGTCTATGTGGGAAACTTTTCACTTGTGGTTCTGCCCTCCAGCAACATGAGAGAATTCATGCTGAACAGAAATCATAATATCATAGGTATGGGAAAACTTTTATTTTTTTACCCTCAGACAACAGGAGATTACTCAAACTGGAGAGAATCCCTATGAATGTCAAAAACTTGAAAAAACCATCAGTCAATATTCTGACATTAAATGGAACAACTTACTCTATAAAGGTTTTGGATATGAAGAAGACTTCAGCCATAGATTTAACCTTTGAACACAACAGAGAACTCTCATAGTGAAGAAACTATCTTTGTTTTTGGTTGTTGTTTTTTAGGTTCTGGGGCCAGGGATTGAACATGGGGATTTTGTATGTGGGATGCTGGTGCTCAGCTGCTGAGCCATATTGGTTCACCTGCATTGGTTTTTTTTCATTTGTTTGCTTGTTTTTTTAAAGAGGTACTGAGACTGAACCCCAGACCTCCCATGTGGGAAGCAGTTTGAGCCACATCTGCTCCCCTATGATTTTAATTAGTTTAGAAGTTCCTGTAGTCATCTGTACTCCTACAGATAATCTAAGAACATTCATACTGGCAAGAATCCCAATAGCATGTCATCTATGTACCAAAGCCCTCAGGAGATGGCTAGATTATATACTACATGAAAGAACTCATAATGTAAATATAATGGAGTTGGGCAGGCCTAATCTATGACTTTAACTGATAAGCTAATCAAATTAATCACATGTGAGGAATTCTATACCTGTACTCAATGTGGGATTGCCTTAATTCCTAATTTGTCCTTTAAATTAAATGAGTGAATCCACAAGAGTGAAACAATAGGCCTGTAATCCCTATGCACTATCATTCAGTGAACTCTAAGCCTTAGCATACTAAAGAAAACTCAGTTTAAGAATAACCAAAAACCATGAAATAAGAAGAAGAAGTATTTATTAGGAGGTGTTATGGTTAGGATAATGTGTCAAATCAGCCAGATAATTGTACCCAGTTATTTTGTCAAGCAAGCACTGGGCTAATTGTAATACAAGGACATTTATGGAATTTAGTTACCAGTGACTTCCTGCATACTTAGCGGATTACATCTACATCAATCAGGGAGATTGCTGTCAGCAATGAGTGACGCTTTATCCAATCAGTTAAATGCCGTAAAAGGGGAAATGATTTCAGTATTCAGAGAGAATTTCACAGCTCATCTTTGGACAGCCAACTTATCAAGAAACTCATCAAGGACCTTCATTGGACTTTCATCAGAGTCCTGGTTTGCACCCTGCCTGCAGAACCTGGACTTGTGAATCCCCATGGTCACATGAGAGACTCCTTTAAAATCCCATACTATTGACAGATATCCCCTGTTAATTTTATTCCATAGAGAACCCTGAGTAATACAGGTTGGTACCAGGAGTGGTTCTTGAGGTTCAGATTCTCAAACAAGGGATGTCTGAGGTAGTTCTGGGAGTTTTGCAATAGGCTCTCTACTCTAATTGGACTCAAGGGTACTAATGACTCCCTTTCCAATAATGAAGAGGCTGCTAACAGTCCATGGCATGAGTTGGCAATAGAGATATGCAAAATATCATCACTGGATTCCCCTACTTCTGTGCTTATAAGAAGCAAGGATCTGGGTGAGAGTGTTTTCAACACCTTAAAAGAGTTTTTTGGAGTCACAAGCTATAATGATGTTGGCTGGCTCCTCCTAGATACTTTGGATACAGTTAAAAAATAAAGAGAGCAGTTAAAAGCTTTAAATTTGAAACTTAAACACCACATGAATGATGTGAAAGTTTCTATGTGTGCTCTGAAAGAAAATCTTGTCCCCTCTAGCCACAGGTTTGAAATATCTGAGCACTAAACTCATACTCTCATTGTATGAATAGCAGAGTTACAAAGGAAACTAAAATCTCAACCCACAGGGTTTCTGCAGTTAATGTGAAGGCATTGATTGGAAAGGAGTGGAACCAAGAGGATTGGGATGGAGACATATGGGATGATGATAATATTGGTGGGGACATTGGAACCCTAAATTCTGCTGAGACTTTACTAGATAAACCTGTGATGGCCTGCCCTGTGGAGACCACACCTTGTCAATCTTCTATAATTGAGCCTCCAGCTTGCCCCAGGGAGTCCAGGCCTCCTTCCAGCCCTGAGGTGGGTACCAACCAAGTTGAAACCTGCACTGCCTAGGCTCTGGCCTGCCCCATGGAGTCTTGACCTCTTCCCAGCCCTGAGGCAGGTACTAACCAAACTACAGCATACACTGCATAGCCTCCAGTCTGCCCTGAGGAATCTGCCTTCAAACCCCTGCCTGAAGAGATTAAGCCTGTCTCACCAGAAAAAAATGCAAAGGAATGCCCTGAGGTCAGTAGCTTGCAAGACTTTTCTAATCCTATTCTTTATCCACCCCCATCACCCCTCTTGTCTTCTACACCTATTACCAGACTAAAATCACAACAAAACCCCAAAGGTAGAATACAAAATGTGACCCATGAGGAATTATGGTATACTTTGAAAAAACTGCATGAATTTTCCAATTTATATAGACAGAAATCAGGGGAATATGTGTGGGATTGCATACTAAGGGTATGGGATAATGGTGGAAGGAATAAAAGGTGGATCGGGTGGAATTTATTGATATGGGCCCACTAAGCAGAAATTCTGGATTCAGTGCTATAGCTTGAGGGGTTAGAAAGGGCTCGAACACTTTGGGTGGCTAACTGAAACATGGACCAAGATGGCCTAGCATGCCTAAGGTTGAGATACCTGATTTGCCCTGATATACAGTAGAAGAGGGAATTCAAAGGCTTAGATTCTAAATGGATTTACCATTTGAGACCTGCCCACCCACCCCAGGAATGTCCAGAGGACACACCTTTAACCAGGACTGTGAGGAATAAATTTGTAAAACTAACTCCATCTTTCATCTTCTCTGTAGTCCAGATATTACTGTAGGGAGGGCTGTAATGGAATTAGAATCCTTCAACATTATGGGGATGATTGGGTCTTGGTCTGGTAAAAGTCAAGTATTGGCAGTTAATCACCAAAGGCAATGTGGGCATGGCTACCACAATGAAATCACTCAAAATAGTCTGAATCACAAAGAGTTATAGCATTGGCTAATATATCATGGAGTACCTGGAAGTAAATAGATGGAAAGTCTACTAAATTTCTTCTGGATCTGTATAAACAGAAGAGTTCTAGGTTGAGTGGACAAAACTCTAACTCAAGTTACAGATACAGAGAATCATGGCCCCTTAATCAATTCCTAGACTTGAGACAGTTTACTGACCCAGAGCCCCTTGAATGAAGAGAAGGCCAGGTCCCTATGGGGAAGGATTATGTTAAACTGCCAAAAATTTATGCTGCTAATCTTCCTCCCACCTTTCCCCAAGGAGATTTATGGCCTTTTACCAGAGTAACTGCATTGGGGAAAAGGAAATGATAAGACATTTTGGGGATTATTAGATACTGGTTCAGAAGTGACAGTAATTCCAGGAGACCCAAAACATCACTGTGGTCCACCAGTCAGAGTAGGGACTTATGGAAGTAAGGTGATTAATGTAGTTTTCACTCAGGTCTGTCTCACAGTTGTTCCAGTGGGTCCTTGGACCCATTCTGTGGTTATTTCCCCAGTTCCAGAATGCATAACTGGAATAGACATACTCAGTAACTGGCAGAATCCCCACATTAGATCCCTGACTTGTGGAGTGAGGGTTATGGTTGGAAAGGCCAAGTGGAAGCCACTAGAATGGCCCCTATCTAACAAAATAGTAAATCAAAAGCAATACTGGATTCCTGGATGTATTGCAGAGATTAGTGCCACCATCCAGGATTTGAAGGATGCAGTGGTGGTGATTCCCACCACATTTCCATTCAACTCTCATATTTGGCCTGTGCATAAAACAGATGGATATTGGAAGATGACAGTAGATTATAGTAAACTTAACCAGGTGGTGACTCCAAATGCAGCTGCTGTCCCAGATGTGGTATCATTGCTTGAGCAAATCAGCACATTCCCTGGTACCTGGTATGAAGCTGTTGATTTGGCAAGCAATTTTTTTTCTCAATTGCCATTAGTAAGGACCACCAGAAACAGTTTGCTTTCAGCTGGCAAGCCTAGCAGTATACCTTCAATGTCCTGCCTCAGGGGTATATCAACTCTCCAGCCCTATGTCATAATATTGTCTGCAGGGACCTTGATCATCTCTCCCTCCCACAAGACATCCCAGTGGTCCATTATATTGATATCATGTTGATAGAACCTAGTGAGCAAAAAGTACCAAAGACTCTTAGAGTTATTGGTAAGGCATTTGTGTGAGACAGGATGGGAGATAAATCCAACAAAAATACAGGGTCCTTTGAACTCAGTGAAATTTCTAGATGCCCAGTGATGTGGGGCACATTGAGATATCCCTTCTAAAGGGAGGGATAAGCTGTTGCATCTGGCCCCTCTTATGAACAAAAGAGAGACACAACACTTAGTTGTTCTCTTCAGATTTTGGAGACAACATATTCCTCATTTTGGTGAGCTACTCCAGCCCATTTATTGAGTGATGAGAAAATCTGCTAGTTTTGATTGGGGACCAGAACAAGAGGAGGCTCTGCAACAGGTCCAGGCTGCTGTGCAAGCTGCACTACCACTTGGAACATATGATCCAGAAGATCCAATGTTGCTGGAAGTTTCAGTGGCTAATAGAGATGCTGTCTGGAGACTTTGGCAGACCCCTATAGGAGAATCACAATGCAGACCCTTAGGGTTTTGGAGCAAATCCCTGCCATCCTCTACAGATAACTACTCTCCTTTTGAGAGACAGCTTTTGGCCTGTTACTGGGCCTTAGCTTAGACTAAACACTTAACCATGGGCCATCAATTTACCATGAGACCTGAGCTGCCTATCATCAGCTGGGTATTGTCTGACCCACCAAAGCATAAAGTTGGGTGTGCACAGCAGCACTCCATAATAAAGTGGAAGTGGTATATATGAGATAGGGCTCAAGAGAGTCCTGAAGGCACAAGTAAGTTACATTAGGAAGTAGCCCAAATGCCCAAGTTTACCACCTCTGCCATGTTACCATCTCTTTCCCAACCCATAGCTTTGACCTCTTAGGGAGTACCTTACAATCAGTTGACTGAGGATGAGAAAACATGTGTGTGGTTTACAGATGGTTCTGCACAATATGCAGGTACCACCTGAAAGTGAAGAGCTGCAACACTGTAGCCCTTTCCTGGGACATCCCTGAAGAATAGTGGTGAGGGCAAATCCTTCCAGTGGGCAGAACTTCAAGCAGTGAACCTGGTTGTTCATTTTGCTTGGCAAAAGAAATGGCCAGAGGAGCATTTGTACAGTGACCTATGGGCTGTTGCCAATCATTTGACTGGATGGTCAGGGACTTGGAAGGAACATGATTGGAAAATTGGTGACAAAGAGGTCTGGGGAAGAGGTATGTGGAGAGACCTTTCTGAGTGGGCAAAACATGAAAATATTTATGTCCCATGTGAATGTTCAGCAGAGGGTGACTTCAGCAGAGGAAGATTTTAATAAGTGAATAAGATGGCCCACTCTGTAGCTAATGCTTATCATTTTTCCCCAGCCACTCCTGTCATTGTCCAATGGGCTCATGAACAAAGTGGCCATGGAGGAAGGGATGGAGGTTATGCATGGGCACAGCAACATGGACTTCCCCTTACCAAGGCTGACTTGGCTACAGCCACTGCTGAATGCCCAATATACCAGCAGCAGAGACCCACACTCAGCCCCCAATATGGCACCATTCCTTGAGGTGACCAGCCTGGTCACCTGGTGGCAGATTGACTACATTGGGCCACTTCCACCATGGAAGGGGCAGCAATTTGTTTTAACTGGAATAGACACTTACCCAAGATATGAGTTTGCATGTCCTGCATGCAATGCTTCTTAGAAAATTACCATTTGTGTACTTACCAAATATCTTATCTACCACCATGGCATTCCACACAGTGTTGCTTCTGATCAAGGAACACAGTTCACAGCAAATGATGTGTGGGAATGGGCATATTTCCATAAAATTCACTAGTCTTGCCATATTCCCCATAACGCTGAAGCAGGTGGATTGATAGAATGGTGGTATGGCCTTTTGAAGACTCAATTATGGTACCAGCTAGGTAGCAAAACCTTGCAGGGCTGGAGCAGTTTTCTTCAGGAGGCTGTGTGTGCTTTAAATCAGTATCCACTCTATGTTGCTGTTTCTCCCATAACCAGGATTCATGGGTCCAGGAATCAAGGGGTGGAAATTAGAGTGGTACCATTCACTATTACCCCTAGGACCCTCTAGGAAAATTTTTGCTCCCTGTCCCTGCAACCTCAAGCTCCCCTGGTCTACAGATTTTAGTCCCAAAAGGAGGAGCACTGCCACCAGGGAACACAATGATTCCCTTGAACTGGAAGTTAAGACTGCCACCTGGCCATTTTGGCCTCCTCTTACATCTGAATCAACAGGCAAAGAAGGGGATTACTCTCCTGGCTGGGGTGATTGATCATGAGGATCAAGGGGAAATAATACTGCATCTACATAATGGGGATACTGCCATGCCCTGTGATTAAAGTCAATGGAAAATTGCAACTCAATCCAAGCAGGACTAACAATTGCCCAGAATCTTCAGGAAAGAAAGTTTGGGTCACCCCACCAGGCAAAGAAACACAGCCAGCTGAATTGCTTGCTAAGGGTAACAGGAACATGGAATGGGTAATGGAGGAAGGTAGTGATAAATATGAACTTTGATCATGTGACCAGTTACAGAAATGAGGACTGTAATAGTCATGAGTCTTTCTTCCTTGTTTCATTGAGTATGATTTTGTATGTACACAAAACGAATTTCTTTGTTTTTTTCCCCAATCCTTTCCCTTATCATATGACTAGTCATATTAGTTTCATATCAAAATATTTAAGGATGTCAAGTTTAAGAGTGAATATTACCCAAGGACTTGTACCATATTCTGTAGGGAATTAATACATTTCTTGTTGTATGCAGGAGAGTTGAATATTGTTAAGTGGGAAAAAAATATATGTATGTCTGTTACTGTTTTTACTTAGAGACTAAGTATGGTTTAATGTAATGTGTATGGTTCCTGAGTTGACAAGTGGTGAACTGTGATGGTTAGGCTAAGGTGTCAACTCAGCCAGGTAATTGTGCCCAGTTGTTTGGTCAAGCAAACACTGGGCTAATTGTAATACAAGGACATTTATGGAATTTAGTTACCAGTGACTTCACTGCATAGATAGCTGATTACATCTACATCAATCAGGGAGATTGCAATGAGTGATACTTTATCCAATCAGTTAAATGCCTTAAAGGGGAAAGTGCTTTCAGTATTCAGAGAGAATTTCCCAGCTCATCTTTGGACAGCCAGCATTTCCCAGAAACTCATCGAGGACATTCATTGGACTTTCATTGGAGTCCTGGTTTGCAGCCTGTCTGTGGAACCTGGACTTGTGTATCCCCACGGTCACATGAGAGACTTATAAAATCACATACTATTGACAAATATCTCCTGTTGATTCTGTTTCCCTAGAGAACCCTGACTAATACAGGAAGATGAAACCCCTTGAGGGACCTTAGAAAATTTGTGGTGGAGAATGCATTCCATGGAAAATCATGCAAAATCATTTATCCAGAGATGGGGGTGGTTGTGTGCATTAGTCCTTGTGTTTCTGTGAGGCATATTTTTTTAGGGCTTTGGGAAAATAATTGGGTATCTGACACCTGATTTTATGGATATCAACAGTAGAAATGTTACAGGTTTGGGGTTAGAATGTGTGAAGTCTGTGATTTTGGAGTCTTTCCTGCATAAATGAATATAGTTATGGTTTCCTTTTCTGGGTCAATGATTAAAAATCTGAAGGGAAGGATCATTCCCACTGCCCCTCACTGATGTCCCAGTAGGAAGTATCCAGGCAAAATGCACTGCAGTAATCATCTTGTTAATAATCAAATATGTAATAGATTCCAAAATCTGCAATGCTCATAGGCAATGCCATTGTGATGGTTGAGGTTTGGAAATCCTGTCTTTGACATTAAATTAAGATCCAGGGCATGCAAATATGGAAACCTTACAGCTAAGTTTTTTAAAAGAAATCAAGTTTACTGATACATATTAGTAAAGCTTATACATCCAAATTGTACAGTCAGTGGTGTTTGGCATGATCACATAGTTGTGTATTCATCACTTCAGTTATTATTAGAGTGTTTTCATTATTCCAATAATAATAATAAACAAAAACCCAACAAACAAAAAATACATCACCTCTCAATCTCTCTATGCTACCTGCTGTACCAAGCTGCTATTTCTGGCTATTCTTACATATTTATTTATTTTAAAGCAGTTTTATTGAGATATATTCACATACTGTACAATCTATCCAAAGTGTATAATCAACGAGTCTTAGAATAATCACAGTGTTCTGCCTTCATCACCAAAATAGTTTTGGAACAATTTCATTACTCCAAAAAGAAAAAATTCTACACCCCTTAGCAGTCACCTCTCAATACCTGTAGTTTTCCACAGCCCTACATAACTACTAGTCTAATTTAATCTTTATAAGTTGATTTATATTTACATAGTAAATAAATGGAATCATACAATTTTGAGTTTATTTTTGTAGATGGTGTGAAATAAAGGTCTACCTATTTTTACACATGGTGGTCCAGTTTTCCCAGCACTATTTGGTGAAGAGACAATTCTTTCCTGATTGAGAAGTCTTTCCCACCTTGTCAATAATTGGCTGACCAGAAATGTAAGGGTTCTGAGATCTTAATTCTATGCCACTGTTTCATATGTTTCTCATTGTGACATTATCATGTTCTTTTGGTTACTGTGGCTTTGTTTTAACTTTTAAGATTGTTAGTGTGAGTCCTCCAACTTCAGTCTTCTTTTTTAAGATGGCTTTAGCTACACAGGGCCCATTATCCATCCTTATAAATTTTATGATTTACTTTTCCATTTCTGCAAAGAAACTTGTTTAAATTTCAATTGGCAATTCATTAAATCTACATAGTGCTTTGGATAGTATTGACTTAGGATAATGTCCAACCAATGAACATGTGATATCCTTCCATTTGTTTAAAATTTCCTTTAGCAATGTTTTGAAGTATTCTTTTTAAAATTCATTTATATTTTTGATTAAATTTATTCTTTTATATTTAATTTTTAAATTTGTAACTGAATGGATTTTTTTTTCTTCATTCCTTCCAATTATTGATTGTTTGTGTATGGATTTTTGGGTTTTGTGTTGTACCCTGCCAATCTGTTGAATTCATTTATTAGTTCCAGGAAATTTGTTGTAGATTTTTCAAGATTTTCTTGTATATAGGATGATATCATGTGCAAATAGGGAATGTTTTACTTTTTCCTTTCAAATTTGGATATCTTTATTTCTTTTTCTTGCCTAATTGCTCTGGCAAGAACTTTCAGTACAATATTGAATAACAGTGGATACATTGCTCATCCTTATCTTTTTCCTGATCTTAGATGGAAGGCTTTCAGTCTTTCACTAAGTACGATGTTAGTTGTGGGGTGTTCATATATGCCCTTTTTCATGTGGAGGAGGTTTCTTTCTATTCCTACTGTTCTAAGTGTTTTTATCTACAAAGGTGCTGTATTTTGTTAACTTCCTTTTCTGCCTTGATTGAGCTAAACATGTGGGTATTTTCTTTCATTAATGGGTTTTCTCATGTTGAACCAAACTTGCATATCAGGGATGTTTGTTGATTTTATTGATCTTTACAAAGATGAACTTATGGTTTTGTTAATGCTCTATCATTTTCTTGTTGTTTTTTTTTTCCATTTATCTCTGCTTTTATTTTTGTTATTTCCTTCCTTCTCCTTGCTATTGGTTTAGTTTGCTCTTTTTCTTCATGTTCTTCCAGTTTTGAGGTTAACTCTGATTTGAAGTCTATCTTCAATGTTAATGTATGTGTCTAGAGCTATAAATTTCCCTCTCAGTACTGCCTTTCTGCATCCCAAAAGTTTTGGTATGTAGTATTTTCATTTTCATTCACCTTAAGATATTTCCCAATTATGCTTCTGATTTCCTCTTTTATCCCATTGTTTGTTTTAGATTACACTGTTTAATTTCCACATATTTTTTAATTTCCCCTTTCTAATTCTAGCTTCATTCTGTAGTAGTTAGAGAATATACATGGTGTGATTTCAATATTTTTTAATTTATTGCGACTTGTTTTGTGACCCAATATCTAGTCTATCCTTGAGAATGATCCATGTGTACTTGAGAAAAATATTTACATTGTTTTTGTTGGTTGAAGTGTTCTGTTAGGTCTAGTTGGTTGCTTGTATCATTCAAGTCCTGTACTTCCTTATTGATTTTCTCTCCAGATGTTCTATCCCATATTGAGAGTGGTGTGTTAAAGTCTGTTACTATTAATGTAAAACTTTACATTTTCCCCTTCAAATCTGTCAGTATTTGCATCATATATTTTTGGGCTCTGCTGTTATGTGCATATGTATTCCTAATTGTTACACCTTCCTATTAAGTTGTCCCCTTTATCAGTATGTAATTACCATCTTTGTCCCTCATATATGTTTTTGATTTAAAGACTGTTTTCTCCTACATTAGTATAGCCACCACAGCTCTCTTTTGGTTACAACTTGCATTGTATAGTTTTTCCATCCTTTCACCTTCAGCCCTATTTATATTTTGAGTATAAGATTAGTCTCTTGCAGACAGTATATAATTGGTTCATACTTTTTATTTTTATTTTTTTAATTTTATTTTTTTTTAATTTTTTTTTATTTTTTTTTAATTTATCCCCCCCTTGCTGCTTGTGCTGCTGTGTCCATTCGCTGCGTGTCTTCTCTGTGTCTGCTTATCTCCCCCTTGCTGTGAGGTCTTGCCGCATCAGCCCATGGCATCAGCCCACGGTGCCGCGCGAGCCAGCCTGCCCTCACAAGGAGGCCTCAGGATGCGAACCCGGGCCTCCCA
>JAQZBX010008435.1:26716-48184 GCA_029593785.1 Cabassous unicinctus | reverse complement strand
CCCCTCTTCTCTAGCTCTCATCTCTGTCAGCTCCTGGGGCCTCTCTCCACACCTCTGAGCTCCTCTGATTCCAGCCTCCAGCCTCCAGCCTCCAGGACCTCTCTCAGCCTCTCAGGGTTTAACCGTTTCTGCAGCGTTTTGTGTGTGTCTGTAGGTTTTGAGTTCTGCATTTATAAAAGACTCCAGTAAGAGGATTCAGACCCACCGTGGGTCCCACAGTCTAATTAAAAGGCCTCTTGACTGGATCTAATCAGAGGGTCCCATCTACCGTGGGCTTATAGTTCAGGAATGGGTTTGCTCTAAGACCAGGAGTTTCTGGGGTCCACAGAAGACTCAAACCAGCACAGTGCCCAAGGTGGGACGTGTCTTTACTCGCTAAGTCTTGCTGCCCTAGACATCCTCATGCTCACGCTCAGGCAGAGCGAGGCGACGTGGCGGCCACGGCAGGCCCTGCCTCCCACCAAGCCCCAGGTCCTCCTCCTGAGAGGGTGCTGGGGCTGGTGCACCCCACAACCGCCTCCTTTCACCTTCGGTTTCCCCTTGACCCCTGCTCAGCGACGACCCCTGGCCCGGCCTTGGTGCTGGCGGGAGGAGCAGGGATCCACCCCAGGGTCGCTCCCCAGGTAGTGGGGGGTAGTGAGACTTGGCCTTGGGGCTTTCTCTTCCACTGCCTACTGGGGGTGCTTCACCCACAGTGGATTTGCGGGTGTGTGTGAGGCAGCGTGGGCAGGACCCTGCCCTGAGGTGCGGCCCCATGCACGCTCCAGGGAAGCATTGGAGGTGGCCAGGCCTGCTGACCCCTGAGCTCAGCCAGCTGACCTGTGAACAGGGCAGTGCAGTGCTGAGCTCCTCTCAGCACCCAAGGCTTCTCCTTTCGGCACATCCCAGAGGGGTTTAAACGATCCCCTTTTTCTGTTTTGGGCTTCCGGAGGCGGCTCTTAGCAACAGGCAGGCTGGGGCTGGCGGGGTGTCCGTGGCCCTGGCGGGGGAAGCCCGAGGCCGCGTGCTGAGGCTGCTGGCTTGGCCCCGGGCGCCCTCGGCTGGAGCTAACGCTGGTTCCTTATCTCTCAGGAATATTGAGGAAATCCTGGCGGCCAGAGGGGAGCAGGTGTGCCGAGTGGCTGGGGAGGGGGCCCTGCAGCTGGTTTTGGCGGCAGTGGACCCCCCATCCTCTGTTGCTCCGGAAGTCAGCGAGGACCAGGAGCCCGGCCCACCTGGCAAGGTGGCGCCCAGCTGACCGCCACGCTCCCTTGCGCTTGGGACCTGCCGCCTCCTGTCCCTGAGGTGCCCTGGCCCCGCGGCCTGTCCTGCAAATAAACAGCCCGTCCACGTGCTGGGCTTCCGGCCCTCCTCTAGGGTTCTCTTTCTGGAGTCAGAGCCTCTCACGCAGATCCCCCGCGCTGCTAGAGAGGAGCCCCTGCTGCGGGGGGGCTTGGCCCACAGTGTCCTCTTGTCCATGCAGCGCCCCAGCCAGGAGCAGGATGGGGGCACAGAAGCCCCTCTGGGCCTGTCTCCCCATTTGTAGGGAAAGATGCTGAGATGTCACATTACTGGGTCCCACAGATGGAAAGAAGAGGAGCCTGGCAGGCCGAGGGGCGCCTCGGTCAGCCCCGGCCTTGCTGGGTTCTGGGGGTGGGGGCTGGATGGGCGCTCCTGCTCTCCCCTCCCCCATCACCTGGCACTGGCAGCCCCACAGATCCTCTTCCCGGGTCACCAGCCCTCCCTGTTGGGAGCATCGCGGGGTCCCCCTGTGGGGCCGGGCCCACCAGCCCTGACCTTGGCCGCCAGCTGTTGGAGAGACCCACGGAAAACCCAGCCCATCCACTGGTGGCTGCAGGCAGGGTGGGTGGCGGGCAAGGGGCCAGGGTCCCTGCTGCCGGGAGCTGCAGGCTCAGCCCAGAGCGCCCAGAAGAAAAAGACCCAGATGGTGGGATCCCACCCCCCACCCCACTCCCCCGGCCGTGTTTGCGCTTGCACGTCAGTGAGCGAGCTCGGGAGTGTTTCCCTGCAGCAGGCCTGTCACGCCTGCGGCGGGGCCCCGCTTTGTTCCCCGCCTTGTGGGGAGCCGGTGCTGCCACTCGATTACCCCCTGTCCTTCCCCTAGCAAACAACCCTCCATTATGCCCGCCCAGAGCCTCCGGTGTCCTTGAAGCTGATCCACGCCTCCCAGGCAGGCCCCAAGGCCACGGCACTGGCTGCTCATGTCCTCCGGTGCCTGGAAACGCCACCCTGCCTCCAGGGTGTTTTGGTGCCAACCTGGCCATCTCCATCCGTTCAGCCGGCTCCTGGGGCACGGGGGCAGCATGGGGGCACCGGGAGCACTGGCTCCACATGCGCCAGTAGGGTCCCCCTGGCTGAAATCCCTGAGCCCGAGGCCGCCCCAGAGCCCTCTGGGGACGGACGCGCCTGGCATGGCCCTGCTTCTGTCTCTTCCCTTCTAGGGCTGTCTTCTCTCTCTCCCTGGCCAGCCAGAGACCCTTCACCCAAAGCGCCCAGACCCACCCTTGGGTGAAATGAGGGCCTTGGGGTCTGGACCAGGCTCCCCACGATTCTCTGGCCTGCATTTCCCCAAGTGGTGTCCTTGGGATATGTAGAGGCCCTCAGCTAAAGTAAGCTGAGGACGGGCCAGGTAGGAAAGCCAGGTTGTCCCACACGAAACGCCATTCTCGGAGCAGGGCTGCTCAGAGCCGCCGGCCCCTGGCGTGCCTTCCAGAGAGGACCAGGACGCGGGTGGTCACCAGATGTACTTGACCACGGTGCCCTTGTATCCAGTGTCCCAGGTTCACAGAGTGCTGTGAGGGGGCCTCAGAGGGCCCGGCCCCCTCACGTGCACCCCCAGTCCCGGTGGCTCCCCCTTCCCCTCCCCAGAAGGAGAGTGCGGCATGCATTCCCCGTCATGTCCCGGACGCACCCTTCCTTCATCTGGACTTGCTCTCCCTCAGCCCTTCCTCCCCACCTCAGGCCTCCTTCCATAGAAGCTTCTAGGAAAGGCCCGTCGCCCCTGTGCAGCCCGGCCCTCTCTGTCCTGAGCTGCTCGGGTCACATGCTTCTTGCCCCAGCTCCGGCAGCCGAGACCAGTCGGGACTGCAGCGGGGCAGGGGTGCCAGAGCATGCGGCCACGCCTCTTGGGGTCCCTGGTGTCGGGGTGCTGGCCCTGTCAGAGGCCCCACTCCTGCTCTCCTGCCGGCTCCCCTGTGCAGTGGCTCCTGGGCCACTCACAGGCGCTCCCCTTCCAGCTTGCTCCAAACTCCTTGTGGAGGCCGCCCTGGGACTTGGGGGGTGGTCCTGACGTGGCCCAAGCCCCTGGGTGTGCCACCCTGGCAGAGGCTGCCCCGGCAGCTCACCAAGCCTGCCCGGAGGCCCCGAGGCACCTCCAGCTTCTGCGTCCTGGGCTCAGGGACTGCCCCAGCCTGCCCAGGGCTGGGGAGCAGGGTACGAGACCTCTAGGACTCGCTGACCCGTCTGCCCTCGGGCCTCCACCGCCTGGCTCCCGGGGGACCTTCGAGGCCGGGGCGCACGCAGGCCCCTGGGCATGCTGGGGAGCGGCCCGCCCCTCCACCCCCTTGCTCCTAGGCCTGGGCAGGCCTCGTGCAGGGGACACAGCACCTTATGGCAGGTGTTCCCCCCCGGAGAAGGGCCCCCCACTCGTGGCCACTCCCTCCAGCTGCAGCGCCAGGCACGCCATGGCATGTGCCCTTCGCGGCTGCTGCCTGGGTCCTGTGTTGGGGGTTCGGACCCCTGCCCACTATTGGGGGCTCTGGGTGGGAGCCGCCGAGCCCTCCTGGAAGAGGTCTGCTCTAGTTTCCCAGGCGCTCAAGCAAACCACGCAGTGGGGCAGCGCAGACAAAGGAACTTACTGGCTCACGGCTTGAGGCTGAGAAGCCCAGTGCCATGGTGTCAGCAAAGCGATGTTCTCCCAGAGGCTGGCGTGCTGGGGCGGGCTGTCGGCCACCCTTGGCGTTTCCGGCACGCGGTGGCCTCTTCTTTCTCCTCCGGGTTCTGCTGGCTCCCAGCTTCCGGCTGCTCCTGGAAGCACCCCTCACCAGGTCGTGTCCCGTTTCCTTTGCTTGTAGGGACTTCAGCCTCGTCCCGTCTGGGCCCCTTAGCCGGTGGCAGTGTCACAGGTCCTGCGCAGGCCAGGTCCACACCCCCAGGACCAGGGCTTGGGACTCAGTGCCTGACGGTGTTAGCAGCCCCTGCTGGATCCCCCAACTTCACCTTGCCACTGTGGTCAGGGTGGATGCAGGCAATGGCCGTGGCTCGATGGGCCTTGGTGAGTGGGAGCCCAGGGCCAGCGCTGGGGTGGCCCACGGCAGAGGCCAGCATCCCGTGGCTGCCGCTCTGGCTGCCTGCACTCCCCTGTGGATGCTCGGTGGGCGTGACCCTGCGGTGCTGAACGCTCCAGACCTGGGCCCCCTCCCTCCCACCTGCCTCGTCCCCAAACCGCTTTGACCCCGTGGCTAAGCCATGGGCCGTGCTCCAGGCTTTCTCCTCCTCTGTCAGATGGTCTGAGTGCTTGGATGCCCTGGGAAGACGCTGCCGAGCAGCGCACGGGACACGGCCTGCGGCCCTGCCCGTGGGCGCCCCAGATGTGCCCTCCGCCTTGCGTGTGCGGCTTCACCGTTCTGCCCGAGCCCAGCCCCGCGAGGCCACAGCTGCCCTGATGTGGGGGCACCTTCTTGGTAGCGCCCCCCCATCAGCCTGCTCCGGGCCAGAGCAGGTTGGAATGTGGGCTGGCCCCACAGGGGTCTCACCTGCCCCCAGGTCACCTCGTTGTCCTTCTGCCTCATTCAGACCGTCCCCCCGGAAGCCCTGCAGCATCCCCAAGTGTGCTCAGCCCTCCCTGGCTGCCACTCCTCCCGGGCGGCTCTCCGGGCTCTGATGGTGCCCACACCTGCTCGGGGCCCTCTCATCTTCGAGGGCCTCCCCCACGTGCCCTGCTCCCAGGGCCGCCACCCTCCAAGCAGGAGGGGCACTCCCAGCTGCGTCCGTGGTTGCCTGTGCCCCGGGTAGGGTCCCTGATGGACAGAGGGACCAGCCAGCATCTGCTGTCCCCTCCTCGGTGAAGGGGCTCACGTCCGCCCAGCCCGGAGCTCCCAGGGATGGTGTGTGTGGGCTGCATGCTGTCCTGGGGCATCAGGACCCCGAGTTGGGGCTGGAGGGTCAGCTCCCGCTGGGTGGGGTGGGAGATGTGCCAGCAAAGGGCAGGCCCCGGGCTGCCATCCCAGCTGCCCTTCAGTGGAACCCCCTGCTCTCTGCTGGGGTTCGGGCAGGCGCGCCTGCTCTCCCAGCGCTGCGGGCGTGTGGGGCCTCGCCCCTCTCCGTGTCCCCATCCCCCCGCTACCCCCAGCAGCCCTGCATCCCTGGGGACACTTCCTGGGGCAAAGCCTTCCTGGCGGGGTGAGGGCTCTGTGTGGAAGGCCCACTGGCTGCCCAGGCTCTGGCCTGTCCCACCCACCCTGGAAGGTGTAGGCATGAGGTGGGTGGTGAGGCTCGGTGGTCAGGGGCAGCGGCTTTCAGGAGCAGAGAGCCCTGTCACAGGGTGAACTGTGACCTGTTGATGTGACCTCACTTGGAAATAGGATCTTTGAAGATCTAAAAGGTTCAGGTGGAGCCCAGTGGATCTGGGTGGGCCCTGAGCTGGTGGCCCAGTGACAAGGATAACTGGACATGGCCACACAGAGAGCCACAAGGTGATGGAGGCTCCAGGAGCTGGGCAGAGGCAAGGTGATGGAGGCTCCAGGAGCTGGGCAGAGGCAAGGACCTCCACCCGTGGGACAGCCTGTCTGCTGGGTGCGCCCCGCGTGCCGCCGCCTCGAACCCATGCCGGGCTCCAGCACCAGCCCCCGGGGCTGGGCCCTCTGGCGGCCACCCGGCCTCTAGCCCCCACCCCTTGGGGAACAAGCAGCTCCTTCAGGGTCACCCGGCCCCTCGATCAACTCAACTCACAGCATCCATTTGGCAGACTTTATTTTTTCGGGAAAAACAAAAACAAATGTACCTCCTGGGTTGGACCCACTGACAACGTGGCAAAACACGCATGAACGGGGCGGGCTGCCTCCCCCCCTGCCCGCGCCCCACGTCCTCCGACCTCGGGGTGGGCCCCACGCCTCTCCCAGGTGCATGAGGCCAGAGCTGGGACTCCAGGCCACCCTCCGCCATTCAGAGAGCAGGACGCTGGGTCCAGGCTGGGGGCCTGGGGGGCCGTGGGACCTCCAAAGAGCACACTGTGGAGACCACCCCAAGGGGGCCTGTTCAGGGGGCTCCACCAGGGTCCTGTGCAGACCCTCGGGGCAGGGCCTCCTCCCCCCAGCTGGTGAGGGTGAGGGGCAGGTGCTCCTTTGGGGAGCCTGGAGGTGAGCAAGCTGAGCCCCTCCTGGCTTCGTCCGGCCCCAGCCTGGCGCCCTGCACGCCTGGTGGGGTGGGGGTGGGGGTGGGGGCTAAAGTGCCAGCGCTCGGACTCTGCCGCCTTCCTCCAACTCTTCCTCCAGCTGGGAGGGGCCGGGACAGGGAGGCTGGGGGAGTCCTGCCTGGGGGTGAGGCCAGGGTGCAGCGAGCCCAGCTGTCCCCCCACTGTCCCAGGGCCTGCGTGGGAGCCGCGTTCTGCCTGGGGTGGAAGTGCTGGGGAGGGGACTTGGAGACACTGTGGGGGGCTGGAGAGGGGAGGGCGGCAGGTTTTCACATTTGGCAGGGCAGGGCGGAGCCTGGAAGGGGAGGCGGGAGGGGATGGAGCCGTTGGGGTTTGGGGCCGACATGCTGAAGGCCTGGCCTGGGGCAGGGGCAGGGGCAGGGGCAGGGCAGGGCAGGGCAGGGGCAGGGGCAGGGGCAGGGCCAGGCAGGGCAGGGCGGGCACCATGGCAGCCCCTGGCCGCGCCCACCCACCTCCTGGCCGCATGCCCAGCGTCCGGCTCAGGGCCCCACCTCAGCCACGGCCTTGGGGAGGTGGGCGTCTGAGGGCGCCCGAGAGACCTCGCAGTTCAGGAGTGGGGGCGGGGTGGGCCTGGCATGTGGCCGGGGCAGGCTGGGCCGGCCTGGGTGCCCAGGCCTTAGCTGGCACCGGGCTGGCACTGCTCTCGGGGCCCGGGCGGCCCACTCGCCTCCTGCTCAGGGCTCGAGGCGAGGTCCACCCGCTGCTCGTCCATCCGCTTGGCCTGGACCCGCTGGATGAGGCTGAAGAAGTCCTCGTCGGGCACGGTGGGGCCGTGGGGCGGCAGAGCGGGCGGCGGGCAGCGCTGCTCGTCGATCCTGGAGGACTGGGCACACATGGCACAGGTCGGACCCCAGCCCGTGGCCACCCTGGCGCCTGGGCCACTTGCCAGCTCACAGGGGGTCCTGGGCTGGCCCACCCAGGGAGGGTGGGTCAGGCAGTAACCACTGGGCAAGGGACAAAGTGGGGGTGCACAGCCCCACCCCAGGCCCCTGGGGCCAAGGCAGGGCGGGCCTCCCCTCGGCGCTGCCTCCGCCCCCTGGGCTGGCCACAGTCCCACGCTGGGTGCCGGTGGACCTCCGGGTCCAGCTCCTGCAGGCTGCAGCAGGAGGCCCCAGGGGCACGCGGCCCTGTACGTGGGGCCTGGAGAGGCCCCTGCGCCTTTGGCTGTGCCTGGGGCAGGTGTCTGACCTCGCAGGGCGGGTGGTGGCAGGGGCTGAGGAGGTGTGGCGGCTCCCCCGCAGGGCCTGGAGCAGAAGGTGGGGGAGCCAGTGCAGCTGCAGGCGCGTGTGTGTGTGCGGAACGGGGGCTCTGGGCTTCTCGGTGGGGGCAGGGTTTGAGCTGGCTCCCCCCACGCCTCGCCGAGGACTGGGGTCTCCTCTCCTCTGCAGGAACGAGAATCCGGTCTGGAAACCTCACCGGTTTTGTCACGAGCAGGTCAAGCTGCTGCCCTCCTCGCCAAAGCCCCTGGGCGGAAGCTTCCCAGCCTGGAAGCCCCCTGGCCCTCTGCCCTGCCCTGGCTGGCAGGTGTCCAGACCCCACAGCAACGAGGCCCTGTGGTACCGGCAGCTCGGCTGGTCCCTGGCCCCAGCCCCACCCTCACTACCCAGCCCGGTCCTGCCCACTGGGACCCCCCCTCTCCCTCACACCAGCCACTGGCAGCGTCAGGGGTCCCCCAGCTCATCCCATGCAGGGGGCTCCCTCTGGCCCTTGGCTTTTTCCATCTGGTCCCCAGGGCCGTGGCCTGAGGAACAGGGTCCCCCAGCTCTAAGCTCCTGCTCCCTGGGGGTTCCTGAGGAGGGCTCAGTTCTGCAGCCCACTGAGACGCAGAGGGGCCCCGGCCTCCGGCTGCCCACCTGGCACTTGATGAGCATGTTGAAGAACTCGTCTCCCGGCTCCTGGGGGTCCCCGTCACCACGGAGGTGGCCCCGGTTGTGGGGTGTGATGCGCAGGCCGGGCAGGCTGCTGGCGCTGGCCCGCTGGTCGTCCAGCCGGCGGCTCTGGGAGCTGGCGATGAGGTCGAAGAGCTCCTCTGTCTGGGGTGAGGCGGTCAGCGAGGACTGGGCTGCGGGCGGGGTGGCAGGGGACAGCGGTCAGGGCTGCTGGGGGCCCGGCTGGGCAGGGGCTCTGCCCTCAGGGAAGCCCCAGCCCCTGTGCGCCCAGAGCGCCTTGGCCGGGCGGACACCTGCTGCCCTGCACAGCCCTGCCACAGCCCCCACCTCCGCCCTCGCGGCGCTAGGAGGTGACAGGGGAGAGCCAGGGCCGCCCACACATGCTGACGTGCCCTGACACAGCGTGTTCCGTGGGGCGGGGATAATTACACGCTTGCCAGGAGGCAGCTTGGCACAGGCTGGGGGTGGCTCCCGGTGACAAGGGGCACTCTGCCGAGCATCTGCCTGGCCCCTCGGGGAGCGGCTGCCGGCTTGCTCTGTCACGGGCAGCGTGATGGGCGTGACCGCGCCCTGGGGGGAGGCCCTGGAATGCCTGGCAGCGGGTGTGTGGCTGCCAGGCCCCAGGTTGGGGGTACTAGGAGCCCTGAGCCCCTGACCCAGTGCCCCTTGAGGCCGAGGGCAGCCTGACTTGGGGGGGGCTCACCGAGCCTCTCCTCCAGGGTGGGTGCGGCCGTGGCTTCGGCGGCAGCAGCCTGACCCTCGTCCAAGGGACAACGCTGATCGTCCATGCGGCTACTCTGGAACTTGCTCAGCAGGTCAAAGAAGCACTCCTCGTCGGAGGACGGGGCCCGTGGGATGCGCTAGGGGCACAAGGTGCAAACCAAGAGAACCGTGAATGGCTGGGCCCTGGTGGGGGGTGGGGAGGGCACCCGGCAGCAACAGTGGGCGTACCCAAGGGGCCGGTGAGGCTGGGTCACATCACCAAAGGCAAGGAGCCTGAGTGGGGGAGGTGAGGGCTGGTCCCACCCCTGGCCAGGTTTGGGCAACGTGTCTATGAGGCCGTGGGCCCAGGGGCAGCCCAGAGAAGGCCAGGTCAGGGGCTGTGTCTGGAAGAGAGGACTGGAGAAAAGGTACCATCCCAGGAACATGGGTTTGGAGTCCACAGATGGGAAAACTCCTTGGAATGGGGGCCGCCCCCATGCCTCGCAGAGGGGGTCCTGGCCCCCCGAGAGCTGCCTGCTCAGGCCCCTCCTGGCTGCCAACACCAGCTGTGGACCAGGTGGCGCTGGGAGGAAGTGAGGGTGGGCTGCTGGGGGGACTCGGTCGGGAGCTGAGCCTGGGGCAGGTGGGAGGGGGTGGCCCTCGGGGTCTACCATTCCTGGGTGGGACCAAAGACTACCGAGACTGTGTCCCTGAGGATGAACTCAAGGGCCGTGGGGGCTGGCCCCGTGCCCCAGGCCTTGGCTTGTTCCTTCCTGAAGTCTGACCCTGGTCTCACCTGCTTTAGCTCAGATCCAGTGCCTCCTACGGGGCAAGAGAACAGTCCCTGGGCGGGGAAACCTCCCGCTGTGCCGAGGCTGGTCCCCAGGGTGGCAGCGGCCCCAGGACTCGCCCACCTGGCTGACCGCACCGCTGCCCGCTTGCCCCCGGCCCTCCCCCCATAGGGCACGGAACCCCAGAAGGAGGTCTCCAGCTGCCCCCGGGACCCCCACTCACGGCTGGCTCTGCGGGCTTGTCCGGCAGCAGCAACCAGGAGGGCCGAGCACGTGCGGCGGGTGGGACGCCTGCCGCGGCCCGCTGCCCGCTGCCCGCTGCGTGGTGCCAAGCACACGCCTGCTCGGGGACCCACGGAGCCCCGCGAGCCGCGGTCTTAAATAGGACCCCGGAGAGGGCTCGGCCCTCCCAGTCCCGCCTGCGCCGTCTCTCTCTGTCACACACACGCAGGCTCCTCCACAAACACGCGGCGGCAGGTCCCCTCCCCCGCCCAGGGCCTCCGGGCGCTCGCACTAGGGGCTCCACGGGGACAGAAACCTTATCGGAAAAGCACGTTTCCGGCTCGGACACCAGGACCCCTGCGTCTTTGCAAAGCTCTGCTGGGCCCCCGGGATGCGCCCAGGGGGCATCGTGGCTGTCACTGTTCAGCCTGGAGCAGCCCCCGGGGCAGCCGGGCTGGCAGGGAGCTGTGACGTGGACACACACTCCCGTGGCCACCAGGCCGACCCACCAGGGGCTCAGACCAGCTATCGCTGGAGCCGGTGGGCGCGAGAGGCGCCTGGGCCACCTGGGCTCCGCCTTCTCACGTCCTGCCTTGCGGACCCTGCCAACCCAAGACCCCGGGATCCCTGGTGGGCACGGCCAGCTCCTGAGCTGGGGGGGCGGTCACGTCACCACTAATGCACTGAAGACAGCGCCGAGAGAGACGCCTTTGCGTTGGAGGCCTTTTGGGGAGCCGTTAAAATTAGCCCTCCCAGGGGGAGGCTGGGCGGTTTAGGGGTGCCGTGAGTCACAGAGACACAAAAGTCTGCCTCTCTGCTCCCCCTGTGGGGGGGGCCTCGGCAGCTGGGGGCGCGGGCCCCGTCCCACCCTGCTCGGCGTCCCTCCAGCCCGTGCGTGAGGCGGCCGCCGTGTGCACGCCCCTTTGCGCCCTGGCGCCCTCGGTGGCGCCCCAGCACCCAAGCTTGCAAGGCTCGCCCCAGCCTCGGCTGGTCTGCGTCCCCCTCCCGTCCCTTCCCAGCCGGTACCCCCAAAACACCCCGACCTTCGAGGCCAGCCCTACCCCCCACCCCCTGCCCAAGACGAGGTCTCCGGCCCCCCAGACCTCGTTTGTGCTGTCTCAAGGCCCTGTGCTGCTGGGCTCTGAGCAGGGGCTGCGGGGATGGAGGGGTGGGGTGGGGTGGGGCTCCCCACAAATGCAGTACTGGGAACAGCCCCAGAGGCAGAGGGGAGCCTCCCAGCCAGTGACCTCCCAGGGACCCTCCCTGACCCCCCTCACCCAGCGTCCCCACGCAGTGACGCCCACAGCCCTCCCCTCCAACACCCTCACGCCCCTGGGCACTGGGCGGTCCCACCGAGCCACGGGCCTGGAGCCCCACAGGCCTCTGGGAACTCGGGTTTTGCCCTGTGCGTCCCTCTGTCCAGAGCTGACTCCCCCACAGAGGGCAGGGGTCCTAGCTGTCCCCTCTGTCAGGGCCCTCTGAGCTGGGGTGGCAGCGTGCAGCCCGGTTTCCCCAGGCTGGTCACCTGACCCCGTGTCGGAGAGACGGCTGGGGGTCACCACAGCTGCCACAAGCCTGGAGCACCCCATGCCCAGCTCCCTGGAAGGCCATCCGCCACCCTGACCTCCCCAGAGCTGCCCACTTGTTGCAATTGCGCTGCTGGCTGGGGCCCCTGTCTCGTCAGCCCCCGCAGCGGCCGCACCACCAGGGCCGGCTGCGGTAGGGTGACACTGGGTCCGGGGGGTCCCCACCAGTGGACTGACAGGGCGGCCTGGGCCCTGCACACAGCCCCCCCCCCACGTCAGGCCCCGCCAGGCAGTGCAGGATCCAGCAGGGTCTGCAGGGGTCCATATGCTCCCCAGCTCGTGGGAAGGTGGAAGCACAGGCCCCTCAGGGCTAACTCCAGGCGGGCTCCCCTGCCCTTGGCAAGCCGGGGGGCTGTTGATTAAGCCCCCGGTGGGAGCTGTTCCCAGAAGTGTTTGTGTGGCTGGACCCAGGTGGCAGCACAGGGGCTCTCCAGGCTGACCTCTGACCTCGGGGACCCCGAGCCCCAACCAGCCCCAGTAGACCTGGGGATGCCACCCCGCTCCCAGGCAGGGCAGGAGGACCGTGTACACCCATCCCCATCAGTTTGTCCATCCCCTCATTTGTCTGTCCATCCCTTGGGCTGGCCGACCTCCTACTCCACTCGGGACCCCGTGCTTAGGGGCGGGGTGGGCAGGGAGCCCTGGGATGCCACCAGGGAGCCCCTGCCCTCCAAGGGGCCGCAGCGTGCTGGCTGCCATGTCCCCTCACCTCCCAAGGAAAGCAAACCCTCTCTCTACCCCCCTCGCCCCTCCCCAAATCGCCCCTGGGTTGGAGCTGCACTGGGAAAGCTGCGGGAAGTCGGTCCCCAGGTGCCCTGCATCAGGCCTGACCTGTTCCCTCTGCCCAGGGGCCTCCAGGATTGGTGGGGGGTCAGGCACTCCCAGAATGGGGCGTCGTGCCTGGCTCTCCAGGAGGCCCCAGCAAACGTGCGCCCGGCCAGCCTGGCGTCGGCAGACCACGGGGGCGGCTGCCGTGCGGGGGGGTCTGGGTACCGCAGCCCCAGGAGCAGTGAGGCACAGGCTTTTTCTGGGGAACACACTTCTGTGACTGTCAGGTGGGCTTGGGGGTCCCGGTGAGGCAGCGGCTGGGGGGACAGTGAGGCCATAGCAAGACTGGGAATAGCCAGGCCCAGCAGCTAGCAAAGGTGGGAAACCGAGGCCCGGGGTGGGCCTTCCCAGGGCCAGGGCACAGCCGATGGCCATAAGCACTGTCCCCGGCTGGGGCTGCCCCAGGGCCTGTGGGCCAGCAAGGAGAGGGTCCGGGCAGCACCCCAGGGCTCCTGCCTCCCTGGAGTGACCACCGGGTCTGCTCCGCTGGACAGTGCGGGGGCTGCTGCCAGGCGGTTCCCCTGGCTTGTCGCCCTCCAACCTGTTCTCTGCCTTTGGGGCGCCCCCCGCCCCAGTTCCCCTGCCGGCACCCAAGGGGTCACCTACCGCACGCTGCACCTGGACCTGGACGTCCGTGCTGTCCAGCGGGGAGTGGCCGCCCTCCCGGGGCCTCCTGTCAGTGGGGTCCAGCCCCTCCTGGTACTTCCTGCTCCTCACGGGGAGGGGAAAGGCGTCCCTGCCGGGACCCCGCCAGTCCCCCAAGTGGTGGCTGTCTCCATTCTGCTCCTGGGGAGGGGGCGGGTGTGGGTGGGGCCACCAGCCACTCCCCCCAGCTGCGGGGAGGGGCGGACCCCCCACTGTGCGGGGCGGTGAAGGTGAAGGGCGCGCGGCCCCCAGCAATGGCAGGGCCACCCACCCGGGGAGGGCTAGCGACAGCCCCCTGGGTTTGTTGTTTGCCAAAGGCCACTTAGTGCCCCGCCTGGGGACCCCCCAGGAACCAGAGGGCTGGCGGGGGCAGGGGTCTGCGACATGTCAGGCCCACGCCTGGGCCCCAGGGGAACAGCTGGCAAGGCAGGGAGGACGTGGGGGGGCCGGGGAGGGTGGCAGATGGCCCGTCCAGGGGGCTCAGGCCGTGGGCACGCTCATCTCCCAGTGACGGCAGCCGTGAGAGGACGAGGGCGTCGTGGGCAGCTGGGCAAACACTGCTCCCGGCCTCATTACCCCGCTGCTGCCACCGTCTCCACGGGTCCCCGGCCGGCCCCCGCTCACCCGCTCCAAGGGCAGCCGCAGCAGGTCCCAGGTCTCCGCGCTCAGCCTCTGGGTCCGCTTGGGCCTGGCCCCTGGAAGACAGCACCCAGTCAGCCCCAGGCCTCGAGCCCGCCAGCTGGGGCAGCTGTGCCCCCGAGGGCTGGGGAGACCCTTCCCCACCGCTCAGCCCCCACAGCCACCAACGCTGTGTCTGGGTTCTCTGGGTCACCCCTGACCACAGGCGCCAGACAAGCAGGCTAGGAGGGTGTGGAGACGGGGTCTGGGGAGGGTCTGGCTTGTCGCTCACCTGTCAGGGGCCCGTCCCCAGGCCTGAGTCCTCCTCCCTGCCCGTGCCTGGCCCCCTTCGCCTGCACGGCTCCCCTGGCCTGAGAGGCCCTTCCTGCTGGCCCACAGCCCATGCCTCACACTCAGCTCTGTGGCCACCACCTCCAGGAGGCCACCCAGGACTTCTCCTAGTCCCTTGGCCTCTGGAGGCTTCCATGTGCCCTTCCTGGGGGCGAGCTGGGTGGGCCTGTTGGAAGCACACAGAGTCCAGGCTTGGGGTGGGGGTGGGGTACAGAGGACCCAGAGGAGACCCCCAAAGGCATTCTGGTCCCAAAGCCTGGCCCTGAGCCCCTGGGCACCCCTCACTACCCACAACAGGAGACAGCCAGGTGCGGGGCCCACAGGCACTTGGCAGGCGGGGGTGGGTGGGCAGGGACTGGGCCGGGCACATTGCCGTGGAGCCCCACCTCCTGTGGCCTGCGCCGAGTCGAGGGAGTGGCCACCTGGCTGCAGGCCACCAGCCCTGAACCGCTCGTGCCCCAGCCGGGTCCTGCAGGCCTGGGTCCACCTGACCTGGGGTGGGGGGGTCTGAGCAGGAATGGGGGGCCTGGCTGCAGCCTCCTGGGGGGAGCAGAGAGCAGCTCTGCTCTGGTGAGGAAGCTGGGGACCGGGACACCCAGTGCAGGCCGCAAGCACAGAGGATGTCTGGGCCCCAAGGCGAGGGTGGCGGCCAGTGGAGACCCAGGGTTCAGGGCAGCCCCTCAAGGTGCCCACCACCCTGGCCTCCAGACTCTGGCCAGGTCCTCCTGGGGGCCGTGTGTCCATCTGTCCCCAGAGTCATGGGGGTGCTGACCAGGGCCTGGCTACCAGTGCCCCCAAAGCCAGTCCCTGAGACCCATTCAAGCTGTGGTGTCCTAACTGTGGCTGGGGCAGAGGGAATGGGAGGGGGCAGCTGGGGCTGTGGCCCCCAAACATCCCACTGTCCAGCCCCCCAGCAGACCAGCCCCAGCACGTCTCAGGCCTCAGGAGCGTGGTCGGTGACTCCCCGCCAGGCAGGGTAGAGGGGGACGGAGCCCATGCCCCCTGCTCCGAGGGGCCCAAGCCCCCACATGCGCTAGCAGTGTATGCACCCGGGTCGGGGTGTCCGTGGCCCCTCCAGGCCCCAGCATAGGACCCCGGCTGCTGGCCTCTGCGGGTCCCACCTCCTGCCCCCAGCAAACGCCCACAGCCTGGGGGCTTCTCCCAGCTGAACCCTTTCCAGTTCGGGCCAAGCCTGCTTCAGAGCTTCAGAGTGGGACGGGGGCCTGGGCAGGCGGCGGAGAGCGGGAGCGGGTTCGGATGGGGGCTCCCGGCCCCAGAAGTCCACCTCCCACCCCGGATCAGGAAGGCAACTCAGATACACTGAGAGTGAGGAAGAAATAACGGGGCCATTCCAGAAAAAACAGGGCTGGGGTCCCTGCCTGCCCCTCCCCGTCAGACGGCACTGGAGGTGATGGGGGTTCTGCCCCAGCAGGACCAGCAGGCCTCACTCACCACACCCTGCGGGAATCCTGCTCCATGGCCCACCCTGCGCCGGCCGGGGGCTTCCCTCTTGGTGGCCCCCAGCCGCCCCAGGGGCCCAACTCGGTTTCCCCACCTTGTCTGCCAGGCCCAGAGCCCTGGATGGCTGCTTCTGCCCTGCTGGCCGCTCCGCCATGACACGGCACGGCAGCCCCCGGCGCAGCAGCAGGGCTGAAAGGTCCTTCTGAGGCGCAGCTGGCGCCTGGCTCTGGGGCGGGCAGAAGGGCCTTGGGCCTGCTAAATGCTCCCTCTGTCTGGAGAGCCTGCCGGGGCCTTCTGAGGCCAGCCACTCCAACGGCCTCGCGGCCCTGGCCAAGCCTGCCCTGCCCAGGTGCCGGGGGCTGCCTGCCCCTCCCACCTGCAAGGGCGAGGCCCACACGCCAGCCGGGTCACCCCTGAATCGCTCGGTCTGTCGCTGGACTGGCTCCAGGCTGCATGTCCAGCTGCTGTCTCGACCCACCCCCGGCTGCTCCTGTCCCCCCATCTCCTTCCTTCTCTCGTTCCCAATCCAGTCCGTCCTGAGGTGCTGCTGGCTCCGCCTTCAAGCAGACCTGAAGTCTGACCCCTCCTCGCTGCCCCCATCCGACCGAGGTGCCTCCACGCAGTGGCCGGGGGTCACGGTCAGGCCTGGGTCAGAGCCTCCTTGCTCACCCCCTGGGGCGAGGGAAGCCCCTCCACAGCGGCCCATGAGGCCCTTCCCGGTCTGCCCTGCACCCCCTCCCCACCCCTGGCACGCTCAGCTTGCTGCTCTCCCTCCCACGAGCCAGCTTGCTCCTGCCCCAGAGCCTTTGCACTGGCCATCCACTGGGAACAAGTCCATGGCCCCCTCCCTCCCGAGTCTTGGCTCAACAAAGCCTGCTCGAGGCAGTAGTTACTTAACGCTACAGCCTGCCCCTGCTTTTCCTTTCTTCCCGCAGCACGTCTGATATGTAATTTACTTATCGTCACGTGTTTATTTCTGATTGCCGTCCAGCCTGCTAGAACCCGGGTCTCTGATGGTTTGGCTCGCTGATGCATCCCAAATGCTTGAACATTGCCTGGCATGCAGTAGGTGCCTACTAAGTGTTGTGGAGTAAGTGAGAGGCTGGTGTTTACTGGGTGCCACTGCATGTCCTTTGTGACGTTCCCACGTGCTGTCTCCTCCAGGCCGAGCTCAAGGAGGCCGGGTCACCAGCCAAGGTCAAGGGGTCAGAAGCCAGGGCTCCACGCTGCAGGCGTGGCTGCACCAGGAAATCCACCTCACTCGGGGCCCCAGACAGACGTAAGGACAGGGAGGGCCGCCGTGGGGCGGAGACCCGGCTCCTGGGCAGGGGGGCAGGGCACATGCCGGACGGACATCCAGGCGGGCAGCGACAGGTGCGCGGCTGTAGCCCTCGCCCTCCCTGGGAGGCGGGGACACTGGAGCAGGTGGGCCAGGAGCCGGCCAAACCTGTCTCTCCAACATAACGCCTCGCACACCTCACACCCTGCAAGGTGGCCTTCGGGGCATTCCGGAGGCTTCCCCCAGAGGCGGGCCTCGCATTCCCTGCAGGACCCTCAGGCGGGCAGCAGGCCCAGGTGACAAAAGGAGCCTCAGAGGGGCAGCGGACATCCAGCCGAGGAGCAGGGGCAGGAGAGCAGGGCCCAGCGCCAGCTCCCGCCTCCTCTCACGCAGCCCATATCAATGCGGGGGGGGGGGGAGTGCAGCGGGACCCTCCACCCAGCTGGCTCTCGTTCACCTCCGAGGCCGGGCCCCAGCTGGCGAGGGGGGGGCTGGGTGGCCTGCCCTGCAGCGGCATCCACGCGCCCTTGTTTCTATCAAGACCACGAGGAAGGCTCCTGCGTCCCAGACACCCTGCGCGCCCCAAGGCCCTGCTGCCTGCTGCCCCCTCCCCTTCCCGCGGGCTGAGCCCCTCCTTACCACGCCCCAGGCTAACGCCCCTCTCAGGGCTCCCCTGACCACCCCAGCTGGGCCTCTGTCCTGCCTCAGTTCCTGGAAGGCCAAGGTCCATGTGGCCCGGCCAGGCCTGTGCTAGCCACACCCCTCCTTGGAGGAAGGGCTTCCCGAGTGTCCCACCCAGGGCTCCCCTCGCCCAGAGAAGGGTCCGCAGCCAGGGGGCCCAGCAGAGGAGCTGGCGAGGAGGACAGAGGCTGCTTTGTCCCAGCACAGCCTGGGACGGTCACCCTAACGTACCACCCCTCCCTTGGCTCGGAGAAGACGGCGGACGCCAGCAGGCCCTGGAGCTGGGCCGCCTCGTGGAAGCCTCGCCAGGGCGGATGGGGTTCCCAGAGCGCAGCTGCGCCGTGCCGGGCCCGTGGGTCCCGCGGTGGGGAGGGTGTCAAGCCGCGACCCACCCCTCACCCCGCGAGCAGCCTTTGCCGTCTGCCCTCTGCTTCTGTCCTCTAGGTGTGTGACTTGTGACCCGGGCTCCTGGCTTCCCAGTGTGCGTCCCCGTTCCGTGGGCCTGGCCACGTGGGGGGCGACAGCAGCCCCCATCCTGTGGTCACGGGTTCCACCGGGATGCAAAGCCCCACGACCCGCGACAGGCTGGCTTCCCACTTCTACTCTTGGGGGGCCCTCAGGGGCGGCAAGCTTCCTTCTGGGGAGCCCTGGGGGTTAGGAGGGTGGCACCCCAGGAAGCACGGCCACAGCAGGTACCCGCCCCACGCCCACCGCAGCTCCTTCCGGAAGCCAGCTCGGTGCAGCTGCTCCACCGCTCCCGGCCCTCCCGGGCCCGTTAATCTGTTCGCGCTGGGGGGAGCTGCGCTGTGGGCAGTGCCGCAGCCTGGCAGGCGGTACAAGGTCGTGATGGCGGCCACAGTCATTGTCCAATCGGCGTCCCTCTGCGCACAGCGCCCACTCTCTCCTGCCGGCTCGGACACCGCCCCCTTCCTGGCAGACCCCACTCAGGGCTGACATGGACGCAGCCCCCCAGGCCCGGGCCTGCCGGGAGATGGGGATCCTCGGCCAGGAGAGAACGGGGCCTGCCAGCTGCTCGTGCCCTCAGCCACCCTCGGGGGTGGATGATAAACCTGGGGGTGGGCAGGGGTGCAGGGCGGCGGGTCCTGCTGTCCTGGGGATGAGGAACCGGCCTGCACGCCCGGCACCTGCCCACCTGCTTCCCAATCGCCCGGCTCCACCCGCCCCTCCCGACCTCCCCGAGCCCCGACCTGCCCTGCACCCCGCACGCCATCACGGCCTCGTCACGCTCCTGACATGCGCTCCGGGGGGCAGGGCGGGGTCCCCCCTCTCCCGGGCTCAGCACGAGGGCCAGGAAGGGCTGGGGCTAGAGTGCTGGCTCCCTGGGGGCCACTGGGGGCCCCCCCACCGGGAGTCCCGAGGGAAATTCTCCTTCGCTGAGAGCAGGACCCCGCCTTGTCCTCGGCCCGGCGAACGCTGACGCCCCCTGCCCCCAGGACCCACCTTGGGCCTCGTAGCCGGCCAGGTCAGGCTTCTCGGCAGCTGCTGGGCTGGTCAGCCGCCCCAAGGCCAGCTGCAGCTGCGCGATGTTCATGCGGGCGGTCAGCTCTCCACTGCGGTCGCCGATCTGTGGCGGAGCAGGCGCGTGAGCCGGCAAGCGGGGATGGGGGGCTGCGCCGGGGGCCGGGGCCTGTCGCCCCCTGAGCCTGGGCTCTGGCGCAGGGAGCCAGGCCTCACAGTCCCTGGAGGTGTGGTCGGGGGTCTGGTCCCGGCGGGGTGGCCCGTGTGCCCCTCCAGCCCCCGCTTACACCCGGACCCCCGCCCAGCTGCACCTTGCTGCCCCAGAGCCTCAGGCCCCGCCCTGCGCCCCGCTCTCAGCACAGAGCGAGGCCTGGCCCCCGCGCAGTGTGCGCCGCCCAGCGCTGCCTGGCTGGGGTCAGGCCCCAGGAAGGCCGTGGATGGAGGCAGCTGGGCTCAGGGCTGGCCAAGGGCGAGGTGGCCTGCGGGGTCCCAGGCCAGGGTCCCTCCCTGCCCAAGTGCTCCTGCTTCTCTCGCCCGGAGCCCCCAAAGCCCCCCACACCTGGACAACTGCAGTCCCCCCCAGCCGCCCCTGCGGAGCTGAGGGCCCAGGAGCACGGGGGGCATCTTCGGCACAGCCAGGCTGGGGTTGCTGGGGAGGACTGGCCTCGGCTGGGTCGGGGGCCTGGGGAGCAGGATCGGGGTGCCCTGCCCAGCATAGCAGGGGAGGCGGTGAGGCCCAGGGTGGGTGGGGCCCTGGGAGCCCCTGGGCGCCTTCCCCAGGATGGGGGCCTGGTTCCTGGGAAGGTGAGTCCTGGGGGCGGGTGTCCAGGCAGCCGTGCTCTCGAGCCCCTGGGCTGCCTGTGAAGGCCATTTCCCACCTCGGTGTCCAGCCCAGCATCCCCGCAGCCCAGCAGGCGTGCACCCTCCGGGGAGCAGGGAAGGTTCCTGCCCCCCCCATGCTGGGGGCAAACAGGCCTCCTGCCCCAGCGGACATACAGCACGCATGGCAGCTGACCCGGGGGGGAGGGGACACCCAGGAACAAGACTGGAGTATGCAAAAGCACGTGGGGGAACAGGCCAGCACGCGGGGGACTGACAGGGCCCCGGAGGTGCAGAGCAGGGGCCGCCGGGGACCCCTCTGGCCGGGCTCACCTCCAGGGAAATGTCCAGGTGCTTCTTGGCGAAGGTCAGCGCCTGCCTGGGGCTCCCCATGGACACGTAGGCGTTCCCCAGGCTCCAGCACGCCCGGCCCTCGCCCACTCTGTGGGGGAAACTGAGTCCAGGCCTGCACCCCGAGAGGGATGCAGAGGAGGCACTGGGGGCAGCATGGCAGCTGCCGGCCGGGCGGTGGGCCCACGCCCAGGAGCCCAGGGAGGCCGCGTGGCCTGGCTGCAACGGTCACCCAGGGGGCCTCCAGTCTCGAGGCCCCGCCAGGATGGCGACCACCGCGCATGGCCACACCACACAGCCGCCAGCCCCGCTCCTCCCCGGCTCCGCGCTTCCCTTCCAGCTGCTGAAAGCCAGCGCCTGCGGAGATCACGGGAGCAAAGCCCTCCAGGGACCCCACCCTGCCCCGAGGCGAGACCCAGGGAGCAGCCGGACAGCAGGGCTTCTCTGGACCCCCCCGGAGGGCCTGGGGCAGCCCGGGGGGAGCACGGGGCCGGCGCAGCCTAGGCAGGGCCACCTGGGCTCCCGCTCGGCCCTCTCTCACCTGCTAGCAGCCGGCGAGGGTCTCGGCCTGCGGCTGGCTCCACCCTTGGGAGTGGCCTCCCTGGTCCCTCAGCCACGCTGTGCCCTCTGCCCTGCCCACGAGAGGCCCACAGGCCCACCCCGGGCGCAGCAGACATACATGTCTAACCACGAGCTCAGGTACCTAGTATGTCTGTCCGTCTCTCCCTACAGAGACGGATGTCACGTGAAGAAGAGAGGGAGATGGCACTCTAAAGCAATGGGGGGAGCCCCCACCTGCCTGTGCCAAGGGCCATGCGGGCTGCGGGGTGGTGGGGAGGTGGCGGGCAGAGGCTCAGCCACGTGGGCCGTGCAGGAGTCGGGCAGCACTATGACCCCAGCAGGTGCCTAGGCCCTGCCAGCTGCTCTACCTGTCAGCTGCCCACACCTGTCGGCCACCTGCATCTGTCACCGCACGCACCTGTCAGCCACCCACACTTGTCGGCTGTCTGCACCTGTCAGCTGCCTGCATCTGTCGGCCACCGCACCTGTCACTGCATGCACCTGTCGGCCACCCACACCTGTCAGCCACCCACACCTGTCACCACACGCACCCGTCAGCTGTCTGCACCTGTCAGCCACCCACACCTGTCACCGCATGAACCTGTCGGCCACCCACACCTGTCACTGCACGCACCTGTCAGCTGTCTGCACCTGTCAGCCACCCACACCTGTCACCACACGCACCTGTCAGCTGTCTGCACCTGTCAGCCACCCACACCCGTCACCATACGCACCTGTCGGCCAGCTCCTGGGCGATGAGCAGGTGCCGCAGGTG
>JAQZBX010008435.1:0-26616 GCA_029593785.1 Cabassous unicinctus | reverse complement strand
GTACTCGGCAGCACGCTCGTAGTCCTGCAGCAGCGTGTAGGTGTTGCCCAGGCTGTAGCAGGCCTGCGCCTCCACTGCCTGGTCCTTGAGCTGCCGCGACAGCTGCAGCGTCTTCCTGCAGAGTGGAGGGTGGCGGGGTTGGCCCTCGGGGCAGGGGCTCCTGGGGGGCCATGGGGGACAAGGCCTGCCCGCCTGCCCGCCGGCCGCCAGCCCAGGACCCGCTGGGCTCCTCGGGCCTGCCTGTGCTGGGTCAGATGCCGGATGCCCGAGCTCTGTGGTCACCTCACCACCCTTTTCGTGGGGGGCCGTGGTGACAGCACCTCTCAAAGGTCCTGGGCCAGGACGCGGCACCCAGAGCCCCGGTCCAAGGCGGGTGCCCGTGAGCGAGCGTGGCCCTTGTCCCCCCGGCGCCTCGGCTTCCTCCCTCACAGGGGGCGGTTACTCCCGCACCCCAGAGCTGTCGGGAGAAGCAAAGACGCGAAGACGCTGCGCCCCGATCCCCGGACCCCGCAATGCCCTCGGCCAAGGCTGGCTGCGTGGAGGACCCCGGTGTCTGGCCGTGGTTGTCCCCCGCCCCCCGCAGGCCCCAGACTCCCCGCACCTCGAGTGAGCCCCGCCCTGCCCGGGCCCACCCCGCCATCGGGGCAGGGTCTGCCTACTTGTAGTACTCGGCGGCGACGTCGAAGCGGCCCAGGAAGATGTGTGCGTTGCCCAGGTTGCTGTAGGCCCTCCTCTCGGCCGCCTTGTCCCCAAACTCCTTGGCGATGGCGAGGCGCTGAGGAGACGGAAGTCTGAGCCCGGGGCAGGGGCTGCGCCCGGCGTCGGGGCGTCCGTCGGGGAGCCCCGGGCGGCCCCTGGGTGGCCCTGCTCACCTCCTTGTGGAAGGCCGTGGCCTCGGCGAAGTTCCCCAGCAGGTACTGGGCGTTGCCCAGGTTGCCGTAGGCCCTGCCCTGGGCCGCCCGGTCGCCCAGCTCCTTCACCAGGGACAGGTTCCTCCTGGGGGCAAGGCGGTCTGAGCCGGCCCCCACGGTCAGGGGGCAAGGCAAGGCCGCTGGGGGCCGGGGACCTCTGTGCTCCCGGGAAGGGCCTCTCCGGCCCCATCCCCCCCGCAGCCGAATGGGTTCAAAGGCACCGCGTGTGCTCTGGCTTCCCCGAGCCCCCGCCCCTCTCCACCGTGGGTGCCTGAGGGGTGAGGAGCCCCAGAGCTTGGCGGGGGCCCCCTCCCCGAGGACAGTGCCTAGGGAAGGGGCGATGGGTGCAGGTGGGGAAAGCGGGACTGGGACACCAGGCCGGGAGGCCACCTGGGGCGCTGAGGGAGGTGGAGGCACTGGCGGGAGACCCCAGCCAGGGCCCGCCCCCCAGCACCCCAACTCCCCATGCACAGGGCCCCTCGGCTCACCCAGCCCGACGCCCCCCATGAGGGCCCCGCCCCGCTCACTCGTAGAAGTCGGAGGCTCTGCGCAGCGTCTCCCGGACGCCAGGCGGCAGGCGCCCGGGGTCCTGCGTGGCGTCCCAGGACAGCTGCTTGCCCTTGGCGTGGTACACGTTGCCGATGTTGTACAGCGCCCTCGCCTCCCCCACCTGTGGGCGGCACCGAGAGTTGGGGAGCGCCTCCCCCACGTGCTGGGTACTGCGGGAGCCCTCTGGTGCGGGGACAGAGCAGTGCAGCCGCCACCCGGCCCAGCAAGACACTCAGGCAGCGGGGCCGGGTCTGGGCTGTCGGTGGGGGTGGGCCCCGAGGACGGGGTCACAGGAGGGGACCCCTGGCTGAGTGTCTGGGCAAGTTGCCCTTGGTGCCTCGGTTTCCCTATCTGCAACACGGGAGGTGCTGGGAGCAGAGCGGCCTGCGTATTGAGTAGCTCATGCTGCCCAGGCCTGGCTGCCCTCAGAAGATGGGGGGCCAGCGGGGACCCCAGCTCAGGGAGCTGGTCTCAGCCCTGCGGTGGCCGAGTGACCTGGCAGCACCCCCGTTTCTGAGGGCCCCTGTACTTGCCCGAGTGACCTGAGGCAGAGGGGCCGCCCTCCCGCGGGGCACGTGGCCTCAGGGAGGACGGAGCAGGCGGCCTGGGGCCAGCGACCCACCTTGTCCCCCTGCTCCTGGGCGATATCCAGGTGGCGCTGGCAGCAGACGATGGCCTCATCGAAGCGGCCCAGGGCCTTGAGCGTGTTGCCCAGGTTCCCACTGGCCTTGGCCTCCCCGACGCGGTCCCCGATGGTCCTGGGGGGCAGGGGGGGCCGGGCTGAGCGGTAGGGCCTGGAACCGCTCCCTCTGCGGGGTCAGCTTTGCGGGACAGGCTTCCCGGGGCAGGGGAGAGCCGGGGGAGGGGGCCATGAGGGCGGGGCTGATGGGGACGGCCTGGGGCCTGGAGGGGGGTGGCGCTGGGCAGGGGGCACTGCGAGGAAGGGAGCCCCTGTCCGGGAACAGCACACGTACCCGGAGGCCAGAGGAGGCGGAGCGGAGACTCCAGAGCAGGAGGGGTGCACGGGGGAGGGGCAGGGGGCAGGGAGGCTTCCCAGGGGGATGGGGCGAGGCCCCCAGGCCAGGAGCTGTTTCCGGGGGAGGTGCCACACCCTCACACAGGACCCCTGGAGGCCGCGTGCATGCTCAGCAGGCCCGGGAGCCGGCCCACCTGGCCAGCAGCAGGTCATGCTTGTGGTACTCCAGTGCCCGCGCGTACTCCTTCAGGTAGAAGTAGGCGTTGCCCAGCTGGCTGTAGATGGCGCTCAGCGTCTTCAGGTCCTCCGTGCCCACCTGCACTGCGGCCTCGAAGAAGGCGGCGCCGGCCTTGAAGTCACCCGCCTTGCACAGCCGCTCGCCCTCCAATGCCAGCTCCAGGCACGAGGCCTCCATCCTGGGGGGCAAGGGGCGTCAGGGCTCCTGCCCCTCCCCTGGCCGTCCCCTGGACACCCTCTCGAGGGCTTCAGGCCTGTGGCCGGGCCTCACCTTGGCTCTCCTGGTGATAAATGCCCAGGGGCAGGGTCGCCGGTGCCAACCTGCCAGTCCCCAGGTGAGCTCACCTGGGCGGCTCGGCGCTCTGGTACCGGCGCCCCCTGCCGGCTCAGGAGCCCCAGTGGGAGAGGAGGTAGCGACTGCTGCTCCAGGCCCTCAACAGGGGGCTCGGCCTTGGCTTGTGGCCCCCTCCCCTCCTCCGGGGGGGCTCTGGTCGGGGTCAACGGCTGCCTCCAGGCCCCACAGCTCCCCGCAGGCCCCTCGTCCGCAGAGCGGAGATGCACTCGGCTGGCTGCCAGCCGGGACCAGCCCAGCCTGAGAAAGACGCCCCAGCACGCTGTCCCCACCCCCCAGGGCACTGCTGCAGGGAGGACATGGACGGGCTCCTGTCCCAGGATGAACCTGTCCTCTGGGAAACCGCCCCAGGCTCCTGGCCCACTGCCTGGGGCCCAGGCCCCCGCTGGAACACCAGAGCCCTGGCCGGCCCCTCCCCCAGGGGAGGAAGCCCCTCACTCTGCACGGCACCTGTCCCCCAGCTGCCAGGCGGCCCCCACTCTGCCCCTCCCCGCTGAGGGCCTCCCAGAACCTCGGTCTCCTCCTCAGTGCTGGTCATGGGTGTCCCAAGGCCTGGCCTGTTTCCCTGCCGGGAGTGGGGAGGCAGGGGCTGTTAGCAGGAGAACATGGGGGGCGCAGTGAGCAGGACCCCGACCTCAAGGGTGTACCCTGAAGGGCAGGAAGGCTGCAGGGCCTCAGCAAGGGGTTCCCGGGGAGGCCAAGGAGAGGGACTCCCGTCGGGGGCATCGGCCCGGCCCCCAGCCCCGGGGTGACTGCGCGCTCAGGCGGGGACAGGGGCCGCGCAGCCGGCCGTGGAGGGCAGGCGGGGGCTGGCGGGGCCGCAGCGACTCCTGCTTGGACTCTGCTTGCTTTGCACGGCGACCAGTTTGTGTAAATCCTACAGAAGTAACTGCAAAGCCTGCACACGTAGGTGCCCCCGACACGAGTACCCCCCTCCGTTGCTGGGATCTGTGCAACGGTCACGAGTGCCTGGGGGGCAGACGCACTTCTTTAAGAGAGAAGCACCTAGACCAGCTTTCCTCAAGCTTCTTAACCAAACGCCCCTTTGATTCACACTAGAAGGCCCCGTTCATGGCCGTGTTCTTACCCAAAGGCGAGCACATTTAAACTTTCCCAAACGGTGTGACACAGGCAGGCACGCACGTGGCCGCCAGAGCCCCTGGACCTGCTGAGGACCCCCGCCTGCCTGGTGGCCGCTCGGCCCAGCCCCCCAGTGCCCCTCGGGGACCCCCATCACTCCAGCCTCCCAGAGGGGGCGTGGCCCAAGCTCTCAGCAAGGATGGGCGGGCACCCAGAGGCACTTCTGACCATGCTGGGGGCAGGGGGGCCGATGGAACGGGGGGCCCGGGGCATGCGCCCCACGCCAGTCAAGCTTCACGGTGGGTGGGGACCCCTTGGCCTGCAACTGGACTGGCCCTGCCTGGCCCCAGCCCAGGCACGCTCCGCCTCCCCCCAGCAGTTCACCGAGCGTCACGCAGCGTCAGCCTGCAGCCCTGGACCCCCTGTGCACTACCCCCCGGGGGCCCTGGCATGAGGGTCTCCTGCCGGGCCTGTCATGATGAGGGGCAGTGCCACCCACCTCCTGGACATCCAGCTGCAGTCCAGGACCCCGGCCAGGGCCGCGGGTCCCCTCCTGGGCCGCAGGAGCAGCCCATGTGGCTGCAGAAGGTTCTAGCTCCACACCCACCCGCCAGATGCCCGTCAACGGGCCATAAGCTCAGCCCCGAGGCTGCCGAGGCACTAAACACTCCCCAGTCAGCTCACGTCTCCTGGGAGGTGCTGGCTCCTGCCTCCACGGTGGATGCCGAGCCCCAGGCCGGAGGCAGGGACACCAGAGCCCCTGCGTCCTCTGACTCCCGCCCTCTGAGCTCCCCTGCAGCCGCCTCCTGGGTGCGCCGGTGACGCCAGCCCACGGTCAGCGCCACACGCGGGGCTGCCCGATGAAGGCCTGCTTGTCCCTGACCGGGGCGCTGGCAGGTCTGACAACAAGAGTTGCCTCCCTGCACCCCGGGTCGGGCAGGGCACAGAAGTCCAGGGGGACAGAGAAGGGGTCCACCGTGGCCCTCCGGCTCAGGGGACTCTAACGTGGGGACGCCACCCAGAGAGGCTCAGGGGCCCGGCCCTCCATTCATCACCAGGGACCCCAAATGGCGCCCTACCTCTTCCCCCGCAGGTTGCCCCTCTTCTGCGCGTGCAGCCATAGCTCCAGGCCCACGGGCAGCAGCAGGTGGCGGCAGGGGGCTCCGTCTACCACCTTGCACACGGCCCTCTGGGCCAGGGGCTGGCCTTCCGTGGTGGCCGCCGGCATCGCTGAGCTCCGGGGCCCTCTCCGTCGGCCTCCTCGGGGTGCCCCTGCCTCCCTCACCCCCCAGGCTGGAGCTGCAGGCTTGGTGTCCAGGAGACACCAGGCCGGCCAGCCGGGACCTCCCTGGGCCTGACGTGGGTCAGGGGATCAAGGGCAGCTCAGAGCACTGAATCGGCACCGTCAGCAGCGGGCAGGCCAGGCGGGAGGGGACCCCGAGGTAATCCTCCCCCGAAGCACCCCCTGGGGGGTGGGAGGGGCCAGGGGCCAGGGCATCCAGGCACAGCCGCGTGTGGGCGCAGCAGCTGGCCCCCCGCCGGCCTCCCCGCCGGCTCAGCCCCCTGTACCGCGTCCCCGCGGGGCCTGGCTCTTTGGCGCACACCTGCACCGCTTGCACATGGTACGTCGCCGCTTGAGAATGAATGAGAAAAGGGAATGGGGCGGGGGGTGCGTGCTGCCCACCAGTCCCCAGTCCCTGTCTCCCACCCAGCAGGGCAGGCGACGGGAGGCTGAGACCATCTCTCCACGCTGGGGAAGCCCCTTGCCCGGGCCGCCAGGGGCCCTGTCCCAGGGTGGGTGAAGCCGGGGGTCCGGGCAGGTCTGGGCTTGGGCCTCCCACGTTGCCCTGGGGCCTCGTGGGTCCCAGGCACCAGCCCACCCGGGGCCCAGCCCAGGGCAGGCTCAGCAGGTTGGCGAACACAGAGCAGGCCGCACCACGCTCGGGTCGGTGCCACCAGGTTTGCCACCGCCTGCGTGTCTGAGAGCTGATGCTCCTGGGTGGGGACACCTGCCCGCGGGCAGGACGGTGGCACGAAGCAGCCTTTGTGCCCTGACCAGGGAGCAGGCTGCACTGGGCAGGACGAGGCCGCACTGGTCAGTGGAGTTTGGGGGGCACAGGCAGCCCACCCAGCTGCCCAGGCCCCCAGCCCCAGGGTCAAGGCCGAGGCCAGACAGTGTTGGCTTCACAGGGCAAAGCAGGGAGCCCCCCAGGGCAGTGGACGGCAGGCCGACATCCAGCTGGAGAGAAGGGGCCACCGGGCATGCGGGGCAGGCGGGACCCCAATCTGGGGCTCCAGGGGCAGGGTCCTGGGAGAAATCATAGGCCTCCCCAGAAGCCCTGAGGTAGGGGTGGGAGGGCCAGGCCCTGGCACCGAGGACGCCCGGGGGCTGCTCCGGCACTGCCTGCCTGCACAGCGGCCTCCTCAGCTTCCCGGGCACCCGTCCAGCAGGACTGTGGCAGTGAGACCTGGACACAAGGCCCTGGAGCTGTCCACCCTGGGGCCACCAAGCACCCACTCAGGCCCCGATGAGGGTCCCTTGGGGGTTGTGGTCTTCAGTCCCCACCAGCCCCACCACCCAAAGCTGGGGAGTGGGCAGCCTTCCCTTGGGACGCACCACCTGGGAAGGAAGAGGGCACGGCTGAGCAGCTCCATGGCCCTGTGGCTGGCAACTGTCCCCTCTCCACGCCCATCTCCCACGCTCGGGCTCCTGGGCCTAGGATTGTGGGGCCCCCCTTCCCAATGGGCTCCAGCTCCCCCACCCGTCCTGCCACCCACAGGGTGAAGCCAGGCTGACCCACCAGTGGCCACAGGGAGAGGGAGAATGGGAGTGGGTGCCACTGGAGGAGTGGACACCAGTGTCACCCACTTTAGGAAAGCACCCGAGAGTGGGGCAGGGGAGGCAGCCTGGGGTCCCAGAGCCGGGGTGGGGCCAATCGTGGGTGGATGGTTATTACTGAGAGGCCTCCCGGGCAGGGGGGAGGGTCCAGGAGGGAGCCAGGTGGGGGACTCTGCAGTCCTGGGGGCCTGCCCCACAGCTGAGGACGCCCCTGTCCCTACGCTGGTGGCTGCTGCCTGGAGGGGGACACACAGCTCTCCCCTCCCGGGGCCTGGGCGAGAGCTGCTGGTGAAGGTGGGGGTAAGAGGCCTGGAGAGGCTCACCCAGCCATGGCTTTCCCACCCGGGGGGCCTGGCCACCTGCTGCCCCCTTCCCCCTCGGTCCCTCCGTCACCCGAGCCCCTGCTCTGGGCAAGGGGCCCAGGGATCTGAGCAGCTAACCACCCCAGCCCACCCCCAGCTGCCCGCTCCCTGGGAACCTGCTGGGGCTTGGTGGCGGGCTGGGGGCAGGCTCTCTCAGGTCTGATCTCAGTTCTCCTCCAGGACCCTGCTTTATAAGAACTGAGCTTCCGCCACCAGGCAGGCCTGCATGTGGGGAAGTGGAGGCCCTGGGAGACCTCGGCCCAGCACAGGGTGCCCCCACCAACTGGAAACCCCTTGAGCTTCCCCCCAACCAAGCGGCCACAGTGGCTCTTGGGGACAGTGGGCCCAATGCCCCTGGCTTCTCCCAGACTCCTGGTCCAGGACTCTTCCCGACCCATCCCCCCAACTCCAACCCCTCCTGCCAGCCCCCAGAGCCTCCAGAGCTGTGGGGTCAGGGCCAGATCCTCACAGGGCTCCCGAGGCCCCGTCCCCCTCCTGGCCATGCACCCCAAACGCACCTGGGCTGGCTCCCTCTGCCAAGCCTGGCCCCCACAAGGCTCCCAGGTCAAGTTCACAGAGTGACCAAGGTGGTGGTGACCCTGTGCCCAGCTCTGCAGGGTCTCCCAGAGTCTAGCTGTCCCTTCCACCCACAGCTCCCCTACACACATGCACGTGTGCACACACATCACATGCACACAATGCACGTACACATCCACACGTGCACACGTGCATGCATGCTCACACGCGCACAAGGGTGCTGCCCCAGCCCAGGTTGCCTGCTGGTGGCTGCCAGAGCAACTCCAGCTTTGGGACGAAGCATTCCCTCTCCAGGGGACCCTGGGGCTCCGGGTCCCAGGGACGCCCTGTGGGGCAGCTCTATGGGGCAGGCGCCCAGCGTCACCCTCCAGCAACCTGTCCTTGCCCCAGCCACCCCCCAGACCCGGGTGGGGGTGGGGGGCCAGGCCTCCTTTCCTGGGCCCAGGGCCTCACTCACACGTCCAGCAAGAGTGGGCTGGCTCATGTCTAGGACCCCTGGGGGTGGGCGGCCTGAGCTTTCAGCCCAGGAGGCCTCCAGGCCTCAGGGATGGCCAGAGGGGCTGGGCCCTGGCAGGGCCACCGGGGTCAGGCCCGCCTCCGCCACTGCCTGGCGTGCTCAGCCATCACCTGCCCAACGCCTGCACATCTTGGCAGCACCTTGGGGAGCACCTCTAAGGCCCCAGGACACCCTGTCATCACCGATGGGCGGGGGCACGGTGCCCAAACCGCTGGGTTCACCTGTGAACCTGCCCGCAAGGCAGGTGCTTTCCAGGCAGGCTCACACGCGCCGGGCCCGCCGCCAGCCCGGCCCTGGTGGCCTGTGGGCCTGGGGGACCGTGCAGTGGGTTGAGGGCAGGGCTCCCACCAGGACACAGCTGGGGTCTCTGCCGCCACTGCTGCCCTGTGTACTGGCGGTGGCCGGAAGGCGGGGCCAGGCTCTGGAGGGAGGGTCCCGGCAGCCACCCCCCACTTCTGTGCCAGGAGGCCCAGCTGCCCAGAGAGCTCACTGGGCCTCCCCTCCCTCCTACCCTGTCCCCATGGCCCCGGGGGACGGCACTGGGGGTGGGGACCCTGCGGCCCTCACCCCTCCCGGCAGCTCTGCCCTGGGGCTCTGGCCGTGGGAGGGTCCGGCGCCCCCACCGAGGCACCGCCGATCCCGGCCCGCAGGGAGGGGCGCGCGCCCCGCCACGTTGCGCGCCCTCGGCCGCCGCCTTTGTTCCTGGCCCGCCGCCTCCCGCCGCCCGGCTCGCCCCGGCCCCATCGCGGCCCCATCGCGGCCCTGCCCGGCCCCGCCCGGTCCTCCCTACCTGGAGTGGAGGCGCCGGGCCGGGCCGGGCAGCTCGTCGGCGGCGGGCGGGGCCGGGCCCGCCATGGGACCGGGTCGCGCCGAGAGCTCCGAGAGCGCCGCCGCCGCCGCGCACCCAGCGCCCGCGCGTCCTTCCGCCCCCCGGTCCGTCGGTCCGTCGGTAAGTCCGCGCGGGCGGGAGGCGCCGAGGAAGTGATGTGCGCGGCCGGCCCCTCCCGCCGCCGTGGTCGTGATGTCACCGCCGCCCGCGCGCCGGGGAGGGGGCGCACGGGGCCCGGGTGGCCGCGCCGCGGGGCCCTCCCTCCGGGGCGAGGGGAGGGAGGGAGCTGGGTGGGGGAGGGGTAGTCTGGGGCTGGGGGCGGGGCGGCTTTAGGTCCTAGTGTGGGGCCTTGGGTGATGTGGGCCGTGGGGGTGATGGGGAGGCCACAGACCCTGCCCACAGCAGGGTGGGTGGGAGGGGAGGGGGCCTGGGTCCCTGGGGACCTCCAGGTACCTTTCTTCTCCAGCCCCCACCCTCCTTGAGCCTGCTGGCCCCCATGAGGGGCTGTGTGAGGTCTCCTGGGCTCTACTTGGCAGCCCCCCCTTTGGCAGCCCTCTCCTGCCCCACCCCCAGCCCTGACACACACACCCCAGCCTTCTCCAAACGTCCCCCTCTGGCAGTGGGGTGTGGGCAGTGGGGTGCAGGCCGTGGGCACTGCCTGCCTCCATCAGCGAACCCTGGGGGCTGATGACAAATATGGGGCCTGCGCTCCCGGGGGGTGGGCAGGTCCGAGAGGGGGGTGGGCAGGCCCGAGAGGAACGAGAGCATGGGGTGTTTTCACCAGGCCCTGGCTGGGAGCTCGGCCAGGTGAGGGGCCCTGGGCCTTGGGCCCCTCACATCTCCCAGGTTCTCCCCACTGAGACCTGGGGTAGCAACTTGCCCTTCCTGGCCTTGGTTTCTTCATCTGTGAAATGGGCATGTGACCAGTCCCTGCCCCCCAGGACCCCCGCGTTGGGCCTGCCCTGCCAGCGCCCCCTGCTCTGTGAGTTCCTGGGGCGCGTGGGCTCTGGATTGCTCCCTGCAGCCCCCGTGGCCTTCCTGTCCCTCACGCCCCCCGACTCTCCTTGGTGCACTTGGGAGACTCCAAACTCTGAAAAACAGCTCTGACCAAACATCGGCCAGTAGGCAAGCCTCAGCGCAGGAAGCGGCCGCATTCCTGAGGGGCTGGGAGGGCTCCTGCCTGCTCCTCGGGGGACAGGGGAGAACGGCTCAGCCCCGCACCCCCAGCCAGAGCCTGGGGCCCGGCCCCAGTAGCCAGGGAAAATGCAGCGCAAGTAAACAGGGCGGTTCGCTCATCCTGTGGACAGGCAGCAGTGGGAGCGAGAACTGTCTGTGCCCGGAGCAGAGGCCCGGGCGGCCTCCCTCGGGCTCCCCGCCTCTGACCGCAGGAGCCGGGCTGGGCCTTGCTCCCGCCCTTAGCCCAGGCCATTGGCGGCCTGAGCCGCTGCGGGTCGGGGGCCAGGGAGTGGCCAGGGCAGCCCGCTGGGGCTCCTCCCCCGGCCTGGCTTTCCAGGCCGTCTCGGTGGGGTGCGGCCCCCCTCTGGCCTCCTGGTATCAGCGGGGGCCGCCGTGCACATTGCTTGCACCAAACCTGAGCTCAGCTCCCCTTTGTCCACTGGCCCTCCTGTCGCGAGAGCCACAGGCAAGCCCCTCTTGGCGCCTGGTGCTGAGAGCCCTGGATGGCGAATGCTGGGCTGAGGGTCACGCCTGGTCACCGTCGCGGAGGGCGTCTGCTCGTCTCCTTGAAGCCTGGGTCCCCGGGGCAGAGCCCCAGCTTGGTGTCTGAGCTCCCAGGGCTCTTGGTGCAGCCTGCGCCTTGTCCTGCCGCCCGTCAAACACCACCGCAGCCCCCGCCGCACCCAGTCAGAGCTCAGTAAGTGCGGGGGTCCTGGCTGGAGCTGGGTACACCCCACCGCCCTGTGGAGGGTGCCCCAAGATCATAAAGACGTGACAAGGCCCTGCAAGCTGGGGGGGGCAGAGAGCAAATGGACTCTCACGGTCTTGGGGGCCAGAACCTGGCATCAAGGTGACCAGGCCGTGCTCCCGCTCACCTCTGCGGGGGGCCCTGCCCAGCCTGTGTCAGCTCCTGGGGGCTCCCGGCAGCCCCCGCTGCCCCTCGGCTGGCGGCTGCGTGGCTCCAGCCTCGGCCTCCGGCTTCCCGCGGCCAGCTCCCCCGTGGGGGTCTCCCTCCCCTTTTTCTCCAAACCCCAGGCCTAGTGGGTCAGGCCCCCATCTAGTTCGAGCCCATCTTAACTAATCCCACCTTCAAGTCCCTGTTTCCAAACGAGGCCACATTCAGGGCCCAGGAGCAGCACCTGCCTGTGCCAGTTTGGGGAACGCTGTTCAACCCTTACCAGAGGGGTCTCCTTGCCCTTTGAGAGGACCCACAAAGGGCCCCTCGAGATAAATGTGACAAGAGCATGTGGTCCTGCCCCTCTCCCCCATCACAAGAACACGTGTGCCTCGGGCTCCCGGGGGCAGGGCTGCTGCTGGGTCACAAGGCATGTGGGCAGCAGGGCTGGGCCTGAGGGTGGATCTGGAGGTGGGGTCCTCTGGGGTCCCTCAGAGCCTGCCTCCCGCCCCAGCACTGGGCCCCCTCCCTACTCCACTCAGCTCGCTCTCCCCAGGCTCCCTGCCCTCCACCTCCCAGGACCTGGGCACCTTGTTACACCTGTCTCCTGACAGTCCACAGGTGGAACGCCCCCTCAGGAGGCCCCCATGGGCCTGACGGTCTCCCCCAGGTGATCCTTCCAGCCGCCAGCAACTGCAGGACCCGGGGGGGGGGGCAGGGCCGTGAGACCAGCCTCTGCCCGCCCTGCCCCCACTGGGCCACACCAGGTGAGGCACAAGCCCCGCCACCTCACTGGGAGTGCCACAAGTCCACAACAGCTCCGTCAGCCCTGGGCCTGCCCCTGGGCAGCCGCCCTCGGCACCATCTCCACCTGTGGGCACCTGCCACACACCTGGCTGCGCCAACTCAGCCCTCCCTGACACACGCGGCGTCATCTTCCCCGCCCCGGCCACAGTTATTATCCTGTTTTAGGAATGAGGAGATGGAGCGTGCTTTGCCTGAGGGCACCTGGCGTGGTCGTGGGGAGCTGAGGCCAACACCTGACTTGCTGGCTGCACCTGTCCCCATGCTGGACCCCGGCCCTGGCAGGCTTGAGGGGACCTCCCTCAGGGAGGCAGAGCAGTGGGGAGGCGGCAGGGTCCCCAGGTGAGGGCCTGACTTGGCGGAGGGAGCCAGGGTGCCCTGAAGCATCCAGAAACGAAGCCCACTCCAAGACGCGCTTCCCCTGGACGCTTTGCTGGGGCTGGGGTCAACTGGGGTGTCCCCGGGGCAGCTCCCCACCCCACCGCCTCCCAAACCCTGCCTGCCTCCTGCTGCCCCCTCCCCGGCCCCCTCCCCTGTGGGGCCGCTGCCCCAGGGCCCAGCTGGCACAGGCGACAGAGCCACCACCACTGGGACCCCCAATGCTGGGGTCCAGGTCTCGGGTGAGGGAAGAGGTGGAGGAGTGGAGAAACCCAACCACACACGTGCTCGCACACTCACGCCTGAGTAAAGGAACACTCAGTTTTACCAGTTTCCAAATAATCTCAAGTAAAAGAAACACTCAGTGTTACTACTGTTGCCAAATAATCTCATCACCCTGAGAAAGAGCCGAGTCCTTTGCTGAGCTTCGGCCGCCAGCCCTCCCTCCTGCCCCGAGGCCCCCGTGACAGCGTCCCCCCGGCCCCCGCTGCAGCTTCCTCCCCTCAGTCGGGGGCCTTCAGGTCCTGCAAAGTGGGGGCTGCGGCAGGTATTTGGGTCACAGGCTTGTCTCGGACGCCTGCGGCGCCGGCAAGGCCAGGAGGAAGCGGTCCGCGCCCACGGGCCCGAGCGCCTGGCTGGGCGCTGAGACACGCAGGAAATGGCTCGAGGCCCACGGGACGCCGATGCCGCCCACGGGAACGCGTGGCACCGGCCACGCAGCATTCCTGGGGTGCTCGCTGGCACCTGCGGCCTCGTCAGCGGCCCTGTCCCCGGGGCCTGCGGGCAGCGGCAGGACAGCAGGCATCAGCCTCGCACGCTCATCTGTGCGGGGCGGCCAGGGCACTGTCCTTGGCCTGTGTGCCCCCCGCCCCGCCCGCACCCCCACCCAGCCCGGCAGACACTGTGGGTGCTGGAGAGCGGCAGAGAGAGCTGGGGCTTGCCCAGGAGAGCCTCGGGGCTCCTCCCCAGGCCTTGGCTGTGTGGGGGGCAGAGGGAAGTATTCCAACATCAGCCCAAACTGAACAGAATTAGGAAGGTGCATCTGCCACCCCAAATAAATCCTGTGGAGCACCCCCAAGGCAAACAAGTGCTTCTGTTCTTCCCACGCGGGGTCCCTGCCCACCGAGCAGCCCCCCATCTCCTGAGCGTGATGACGGGGCGCTGAGCTGACTCGAGGGAGGAGATGCCGTGCGGTTGGGCTGGGTCCCCAGGGTTGGGGGGGGCCACGCGCCAGAACAGAGAGTGACGTGCGCCTCGAGCGTGCTGGCGGACCATGGCCATGCGGTTGGCAGCCCTCCACTGGGGGCCCTCGCCCCTGGATGAGTCCCCTGGGGCAGCAGGCATCTCTCGCACGCTTCTGGGGGCCAGAAGTCCAAAGCCGAGGTGTCCACAGGGTTCACTCCTTCCCACGGCCGTCTCCCAGCTTCCAGGGGCTGCTGGAAGCCCTGGGCCTGAGACGCACCCCTCACCTGGCTCTCTCCTCTGCGTGTGCCTCTCTCCTCCTCTTCTGAAAAGGACACCGGCTGTGTTGGGTTTAGGGCTCGTTTTATCGAGTCATGTCCGCAAAGGCTCTGTTTCCAGATAAGGTCACTCTCTGGGGTTTGAGATGGATGTGAATTTTGGGGGACACCATTCAGCCCACTATAGCCTCTGACGGCAGCTGGACTTTGCCCTTTGCCCATCCCCCTCACCTTGGGGATGGGGGCTGTAGCCACCTGGCTAGCGGAGGGACGACGGCACCGCGGGCAGGTCCAGCCTCCCGAGTGCCAGGCCTTGCTTGAGCAGGGCCTCTGCCGCTCATAAAAGGAAGCCCAGTGAGAGCAAACCAAAGGCCAAGGCTCAGCTTCTACTCCTTGCTGCTTACAAGAGCAACGCGTGTTTGACGTAGTGAATTTTAAAAATACAAAAGCGCACAGAGGGAAATGGGAAAGCCATCCACGCTCTCACCCCCCAAATGCGGCTCGTCCACTGACTTAGTTTCCTGGTGCTGCCATAAAAAAATGACCACGAACCGGGTGGCTGAGAACAACAGAGATGCCTTCTCTCGGTGGGGGGGCTCCCTCTGGAGGCTCCAGGGCAGGGTCCTTCCAGGTGTTCCGCAGGGCGTGGCCACACCACTCCCCTCTCTGCCTTGCCCCACGTTGTCTAGACCTGTTCTGCTTCTAAGGCTGATGGTTGGATTTAGGGCACGGCCAATCCAGGAAGGGCTCATCTCAAGATCTTTCACTTAATCACATCCACAAAGACCCCTTCTCCAAATAGGCCACTTTCCCAGGCTCCAGGTAGACACATTGTTTGGGGGACATGGTTCAACCCACTGCACTCAGTTTCAGGGTATTTACTTGCACTAATTGTCACGTAGCTCGGGTCATATAACACATATAGTTTTGTAGGCTTTACCTGTGTGTCACCAGAAAGTCTTCACAAGTTTAAGGCATGCGGGTGCGTGGCTCTGTCGTGGTTACTTAGCTGGCCTCTTGCCAGTGGGCATCCGGGCTGCTCCCTTTTGCCCTCTGTCCCAACCATGGTGCCGGGCAGGGCAGCTGCATGCCCAGGACAGAGCCAGGTGGACTCGCAGCTCCTGGTGCAGCCCTGGCACGCGAAGCCTCGCAGATGCGAGAGCGCCCCTCTCTGCTGGGCCCTGTCGTCTCACGTGGAGGAGGTGCCGTCTGTCAAGCTGCAAGGGGCGAGACTCCTGGGCAGTGGGGTTTTTTAGGCATCATGGAATGGGGAACACGCAGGGCACAGGCTCAGCAGCTCTTCTGGAAGGGTGTGACCTGGGGCCCAGGGGCGGAAGGGGTCCTGGCCCGGCCACCAGAGAAGGGGACTGGCCACGTGAGGGCCTAGGTCGCAGCTCAGAGCTCCCAAGCCAGGCCCCGGCCTGTCTCTGAGCTTCTCCTCCCTCCTCTGTAACGAGATCGCACCTGCAGGGTCCTTAGCACGAGGGACCACCGTCACTGAGTCCTTCATGCCTGTCCCAACCCCGCCAAACCCCTCAGGCTGACTGTCCCTGCCTGGCCTGGAGCCACGGAGATGGACGGGGGCCTGTGGGCCGAGGCCTCATGCGCTGGCCCAGGGCCTGGGAGCCTGCCTGCCCCTTGGGGACAGCGCCTCTCTTTGGAAACACACGTAAGGGGCTCCTGGGGCCATCAGGCTGAGGGAGAAGGACTGGAGAAGGAGGTAGGTCTCCCAGCCCTGCAGTGAGCCCCAGCAGTGGCCCCCCCCTTAGGCACTTCGCTGCCCCCCATCCCCATTGCCCCCCTCCACTCCAGGGGTGCAGTCATAGAGCCCTGGGCCACCCCTGTCCCCTACCAGCCACGCCTGTCCCTCCCGTGGGCCCCCTGGTGCCCTCACTCCCTCCAGGTGACTAAGGAGGATGCTCCCAGCCCCCAGCCCTTCAAATGCCCTCGGGCATGTCACCCCCTCCTTGTGTTGGGCAGCCAGCCAAGCTGGGGGTGGCTTGTTCCTGTCCCGAGTCGGGGCAGGGCCTGCAGAGTACACGGCCGTGGTGGGGAGAGAACGGCTGGGCCAGGGGGCTGGAGACTGTGGGGCCCCTGAAGGAGTTGTGGCCACCTCCTCTGAGGACGGAGGCACCCTGGGGTGCAGTGTGGGGCATGCTCACGTCCACCTTGCACTCGGAAGCAGCACGGATGGAGGCCTGGAGGGACAAGGGCTGGGCTGGGACCCCTGGGAGGCTGTCTCCCCATTGTCCAGGGGTATAAGAGGGACTTGGGGAATGGCCACAGGCATTTTCCAGAAGAGCCGAGCACCCCATCCCTGTGCCACCAAGCCCAGCCCTGCACACAGGAGCCGGGAGACAAGGGGAGCTTGTCCACCACCAGGGAGGCACAGGGCACAGGGCAGCAGCTCCGCCCTTGCTGCAGCACCTCCCGCCAGCCAGCGGGGTCCACGGTGACAGCCGTCCATCTGTCCAAGCAGTGATGGAGCCAAAGCAAACCCCCTCCAGGGCCCCTCTGCGCTGTGGCCCAGGTCACCCCAAAGGGGCTGGTCCCTGGGTCTCGGCACTCCCGCCCCTGGCAGCAGCGCGGCCCAGTGACCAGGTGCTGGTTGCCATGGAAACCCGGCATCCGCGGCCCCTCCGGCGGCCCCTCGGGGCTTCTCCTCCAACGGAGCTGCTCTGTATCCGCATCAGGCCGTCTCCCCTGGCAGGTCCTCTGTCATTCCAGGCTGGCTTTGGCCGCTGCCAGGGAGGGCGGGCGGGAGAGGAAGCCTCAGGCAGGCGGCGTGGCCAGGTGGGAGCCCAGGGGTGGGAGACGCCCCTAGGGCTCCCCGCGTGCCTCCGAGGCCCTGCGGCCTGACCACCTCTCTCGGGTGTTCTGGGAGCTCAACAGATGCTTGAAATGCTTCGCTTCAGGCTTCCGGGTCCCCAGGTCCAGGGCAAACCGACCAAGGCGCCGTTCCCGTCTTTTCCTTTTACAACGTCATCGCGGCAACGCACGGACAGCGCCCGTCCCATTTGAACCGTGTTCAAGCGAACGGGTCAGCGGCATGAATTTCTCCCACGTGTCGTGCCACTGACACCGCCCCCCGTCATCAAACCTTTTTCATCACCCCAAACGGAAACTCTGGGCCCAGTTAGCGTGGAGCCCCCATCTCCACGCCTGCTCCCGGCCCCTGGTAACCGCTGACCTGCTTTCTGTCTCTATGAATTTGCTTCTTCTAGATAGTTCCTATAAGTGAAGCCATACGATGTTAGTCCTTTTGTGTCTGGCTTGTTTTGCTCACCGCGATGTCTTCAGGGTGCATCCACGTTGTAGCGTGGACCATTCATTCGTCTTCATGGCTGAGTGACAGTCCGTCGTGTGGACACACACATCTGCTTTCCACCCCCGTGGAAACCCCACTAAAATGACAGCAAACAGATTTGTTCATTTGTCTGTTAGGTTAAAGCCTCACAAAGGAGAGGAGAGTTAGGGAGAAGACAAAGCAGCACAATTCTGAAGCTGGAAAGCGACCCCACAAGGCTTGGGGACCCGTGGGGTGGGGGACCTCGAGGGACTCTCAGCCCTTCCCCCTGCACTCGGCTGTGGCTGCATGTCCCCCCAGCCCACCCCAGGCCCCTGAAAGGAGACCGGGCCTCACTCACCAGAAAGGCCAGCCTGCAGGTCTCCAGACCGAGGGGCAGTAGACACGGGGGTCGGGGGCCGCACTGGAAGGCAGGGGATGCAGGGGGGTATGTCCCAAATGCTGAGAGCCCCCCACCCCGTGTCACCCCCCAAGCAGGAGAGTGAGGGGTCTTCTCGGGAGATCTGAGCAGTGCAAGAGGAAAGCCCTTGTTGCGGGTTGCACCACGTCCCCCCCAAAAAAGACACGTTAGGGTCCTAAGCCCCGTCCCGAGGATGTGGGCTCGTCTGGAAATGGCAGAAGCAGCCTGACTGGAGCGGGGCAGCCTGAGCTTATAGACCAGGGTCCTTTGAAGAAGAGGACGTTAGTCACAGACAGACAGACGGGGGAGAAGGCCGCATGTGGGGAGGGGGCAGAGATTGGGGTGACGTGGCCACAAGCCAAGGACTCCAGGGATGGCTGGGAGGCCCCAGAAGCTGGGAGAGGCAGGAAGGGCCTCTGGAGGGAGCGTGGCGCTGCGGCACTGGACAGGGCCCCGGCTTCCAGAACGGGGCGGAAGGCGCCTGCGGTGGCCACCCCAGGAAACCAGCTCAGCTCGAGGAATAGCGTCGCCGGTTTCCCGACAGACCCAGTGCACGCACCCAGCCCTCCCCCGGGCTGCCCGTCCTCCCGCCCCAGGCTGGGCCTCGGAAGCCACCCTGAGGTGAGTTCAGTGCACGCGGTACGTGCCGACGCGTGAGAGATCAACGCCTGGTGGGGGGCGGACGAAGAAGCTGAGCAGCGATGCAGCCTCGGAGCTCGGGGCAGTGGCCGGGCACCCCTGGGAAGGGCGCGACCTTGGCGCAGTGCTCTGCAGCTGAGGGAGACCCTGTGGGGTCCGATAGCCAGGGACTCTGCTGCCCGCGCTCCCCGCCAAGCCCCGGGCTCCCTGGAAGGGCTCTGGCGGCGCTTGTCCTGCAGCGTGCAGTCTGCCCCCGCTCCCTCGGACCCGCACCAGAGGGCAGCTCCCTGGGGGAGACTCGGGGGGTGGTGGGATCCACCAAGTGGGCCATGGCTGCGCCCCCGGCTGCCCGGCCCCTCTCCTGCAGGCCTTGCCTCCCAGCCGATGCCCAGCTGCGCGTTCCTCCTTCGGGCCGGCAGCTTCAGGCATGTGATGTGCCCGGCGAGCCCCGTGGACAGGGCGCTCCCACCTGGTCACGGGAAGGGGTCCTGGACCGCTGCGAGGTGGCGGGGGGCCCATGCCGAGTCAGGCTCGCCATCACTCAGATGGTGTCGCTGGCCGAGTCCCTGGGGCAGCAAAAGCAAACCCACACAGGCACACACGTCGCGTCCTTCGAGAGTGAAGCGGGGGGCCCTCCAGGATGGAGGGCCACACAGTCGGCGGGTCGCCGGGTGGCCGGTGGCCTCCCTGGAGACGGGCGCCTTGTCAGGGCTCAGCGGCGGTCTCTGTGGGGGCAGGCTGGATGTTCCATGGCCGGCGTGGCTGGGCCAGCTTTGTCCCTCCACCTTGCCATGGCTGCCACTTTGTGCCTGAGCCCGTGGGCAGCACAGGCTGACTGGTGGCCCCAGATGGCCGGGTGGCACAGCTGCTCCAGGGCTCCTCTCGGTGGCCCCTAAATTGTGACACAAAGGCCTTCACACTCACACCCGCTCCCAGGGACCCACCAGGTGCCTGTGGCCCAGCTCTCCTCCCCTGGGTCCTTTGGACTTCTTTTTAGGTCCCTCACGGGCCAGTGAGGCCCTCAGCACTGCACCCAGCCCATCCTCTCCTCACCTCAGGCCGTTTCTCTTTCTGCACGAAGCGGGCGACAGGCCCCACCCAGAGCCCACCGCAGGGGAGGGTGTTCCCCTCTCCTGCCTTTCGAGGCCTCCCGAGGGGCCTCTCCTGCAGTGGCGCCCATTTCGCTTGCACCCCCATGTCCAGCCAACCCACCCACGAACCCGGCCTGGCCTGGTTCCTCCTCCTTCGGCCACCAGAGTGAGCTGAGGTGGGCCCTGCTCCTGCCCATGTCCTCTACCTGCCTGGCTGTTCCAGGTGGACCCACCCTCACCTGGCAGTGGAGGTGGCTGAGCCCCCTCAGCCTGGCGATTGGGTGGGCCAGAGGGACTCACGATGGACCATCCCTTGGCACCTGGTCAGGAGTTCCGCAGCTAGCAGGGGCCCCTAGCACACCAGGAGCGGCTTTTAAGAGGCACCAAGTTCCCAGCTGCAGCTGGAAAGGCCTTGCCCCTGGGCCCTTCCCGGGCCCTGAGACCCATAGCTCCATCGGACCCCCCAGGCCTGCACAGCCAGGGCCTGCTCTGAGCCGGCGACCTTCATGTCACCTGGCAGGGGGCCAGAGCAGGCCCCTAGGTGTGGAATGTGCTGCCTCCAAAGCCTGAGCTTCCAGAAGGTGGGCTTCCTCCTTCGTGGCAGGAGGTACAAGAAGCCGTCACTAATCTTCTATTTTGGAGGGGATGTCCAGGGATGCCCCTGAAGTCTGGACCCTGCAGTTTTTATGGATGGGCAGACCTCTGAATCTTAGGCCCTGTGGCTGCCGTAACAAAATACCGCACACAAACTGGGCAGCTGAAAACAGCAGAAGCGTCCAGCCTGCTGGTTCTGGAGGCTGGTGGTCTGGCATCAAGGTGCGGGATAGCTCTAGGCTGTATTACGACACAGGGCAGGAGAGTCAAGCAGAGCCCGGGGGCAAAACCCTCAATACGCAGTGTTGTCACTCCATGCGAACGGGCGTAAACGCGCCAAATTGAGGGCCCATGGCACGTGCCTGAGCCACGTTCGTCTGTGCTGGCAAAGGTGAGCCCTGGCATGGACGCCGAGACCGGAGCCTGGCTGCTGGCCATCTGTAGATGCCCTCCAGGAATCTATTCAGTTTTTGTAGGGACCAGACCGGCAAATTGAATAGGTATGTCGGGGACCACACCAGTGTCCTTCGGATCCTCGAGGATGGCACTGATTTTCACCATCTCCCCACCCCGTTGTGACTAGTGTCTTGATTTACTATTTTGGTTGGGGGGTGATAATATCATAGGCTTCTTCTTGACCTTGTTCAATCTGCTCTTACCCCACAGACCAATCACCCAATGTGGGCCTTGTGCCAACAGCCAAATACGTCAAGCCCAATTATACATCCCTGGACCGGGGAGACAACCACTGGGTAGGTCTGTGATCAGTGGACCCACTGGGAGCTGGGCCTTGGGCAGAGCGCCATTTATTCCCCACGCTAACAAGGGAGTTATGATGATGTTTTGTGATTCTGAACCTGTGTTTGTGACCCTAGCCCTGTGTTAAGGCTTCAACACTGGTGTTCGCTTTCCCGAATGCACCGTTACCAGAGTAATTTGCCATTGGTCCCTTTGGGGAAGGACTGAGGTGACCATTCCCACATGCATTGTATGGTCCTGGCTCTGGGCCACCCGGCACTGTCTTCAGTCAGTGGGTTCCAGGCCTGAAAACTGGCTCAGACACAAACTCCAAGCAAGGGATTGGGACTTTCTATTGGGGTGACCAGCTTTCAGGCATCCATCCTCAGTTTACTCTGTGGGTACAAGTTGAGCTGCACCCTTGACGGCTGCCATCTCTTCTGCCTAGGGACACCATGCCCTGTTAACCATCTCCATGACTCTCTGTGGGTCAGGCCCTGTCATTGATGATGATAATCACAACTTCCTGGCTTTGGGCAGTTAAGTGTCACTCTCTGACCTCTATTATTTAGGATTCTATCATATCCTTTGTGTTCAGTGAGCTCAGTTCTGTAACATCCCTTGGCCTGTGGATGGTTATACCATAGGGCATTTTAGAGATGGCAGCGACCTTCTCACCAGCACAATCCATACGACCTTGGCAACTTGTAAATGGGTCTACCTGAGAAACAAAATCGGGTGGCAGGTTTTCCAGCTGTTCATAGTATATCTAGTTTAGCATGCTTTGGACCTCTCAAAAGCAACACCAGGAGGTAGAGAATAATGTGGAAATGTCTTCACGTTTCTGAGGGAAAACATTTACCAGCTTAGAATTCTATACCCAGCCAAACTAACGATCCTAATGATCACAATGAGGGTGGAATAAGGACATTGTTAGGCAGGCAAGCTTTTAAAAATCTTTGCCTGCCATGCATCCTTTCTAATGAAGCCACTTGAAGGATGTACCCCACCAAAACAAAGGAGTGAAACCAGAAAGAGAAGATGGTATAACAGAAAAGATGGTATAACAGAAACAGGAAATTCCACCCAGAGGAGAAGTGTTGGCTACCCCCAGGATGACCAGGATGGGAAAGATCCTGGGAAGACAGCCGGGCATCAGGCGTGGAGGGCAATGGTCCTGTTTGGAGCAGGTCAGAAGACACCAGAGAGATTCTTCCAGAAGGGTAAACAAAATCCCTGTCTGATGCATCTGCTTGTGCCTTAGTTTGCAGGGCTGCTATGACAAATAACACACACTGGTTGGCTTAAGCAAGGAGAATTCACTGCCTCACACTTTTGGAGGGAGAAGTCCACATCGAGGTCTCGGCAGGCCGTGTGTTCTCCGATGTCTGCAGCATCCTTGTGGTGGCTCAATCCGCCTCCACTCCGTGGTGATGTGTCTTTTTCTCACTGCTCCCCTGGCTTGTCCTGACAGTGTCTGAATATCCTCTGCATATGAGGACTTCAGCCATATCGGGTCGAGGCCCAAACTGGTTTGCTCTGGCTTCATCCAATTAGGATCTTCAGAGGTCCAATTTACAAATGAGCACACGCCCACAGGACCTGGAGTTAGGACTTGAACATGTTTGTGGGGTACACAATCCAATCCACTGCGGCACGCATCGACGAGATTTAGACAATTAAAAGAAAATTTGAGGTTGAATTAGTCATAAGTACAAAATATGCATAATCCAGGGAAAACAAAAAAAAGAGGAAAAACTATTTATAGGCTCCTGCATGGCTGAGCTGTAAACAGCATTTTCACGTAAACTCCAAATATTGATTCTATTAAAGTATGATATACTTTCAGTGGGAAGATGGTGGAACGATCAGAGAGGGGAAGTGTGATGGTTTGAAGCTATATGGACCCTAGAAAAATCATGCTCTTAAAGTGGGTGCGAACCTATCGTGGGTAGCACCTTTTGATTAGGTTACCTCAGTAAGGTGTGGCCCAGGGTGGGTCTTAACCCTTTTACTGGAATCCTTTATAAATGGGATGAATACGCAGAGGGTAAGCCCCAGAAGCAGAGAGAGCACCCGGGAAGCCAGAAGCTGGAAACAGCCAAACCCAGATGAGAAGGGAGAGACCGGCGCACGCCGCCATGTTCTTTGCCTTGTGGTAGAGGCGTCAGGATCCCCGGCAGCTGGTCTTCAGGGAGAAGCATCTGCTGATGCCTTGATGTGGATGTTCTTCTTTGCCTGGGAATTGTAACCTTATAAGATAATAAATCCCCATTGTTCTTCTCTTTGCCTGGAGGTCGCCCGCATCCACATCTCAGGTGAGTACTTTTCTCTTTTCTCTCGTTTCTCAATAAACTCTTTTTATTGACCTAAAAAATAAATAAATGAATGAATACGTCCCCATTGTAAAAGCAGGCCGATTTCTGGTATATTGCTTTCGGAGCCTCGCAGACTAGAACAGGAAGCTAATGGGAAACGCATAAGATGAAAAACCAAGAAGCAGCAATATGAGTGTGCTGTTTAGCAATAATAGCAGGTAAACGTCAAAAGAGTCAGCCACAAACGTGAACATGCGTCTGGGAAGAGGAAAGAGAGAACTATTTTTTATAAGATGCGCTATAGAATTACTGGGCTTACAAGAACACTTTGACGAAACTCCAAATATGTATATAGTATATCCAACCTCGTGGAGGACAGCGCCTCCCATGCCCATGCGCCTGGCTAAAGCATCACCGAGGGAAGGACCACAGAGCTGTGGCCTCTGGAGCTGCGCATCGGGACAGCTGGATGGGGCCTGCCCTTCTGAGCCGTCTCAGGGCCAGTGCAGCCGGCGCCAGCTCACCCTCTGGGTGAGAGACCTTCCGGTCGCTGTGGCCGTGCCCTCTGGTTCGTGGAGCAGGTGACCAGGGGAGGGTCATGAGACAACGTGGGTGGGCGCTCCTCCCCCCACACTGCCATCGTCGTCCGACGCCCCTGCGTGCCCAGGGGACTCTGGGGGAGCTGGGTAGCAAGTGTTCTCTGTCCATGCGGCTAAGGGTGGAGGGACGGACGTAAGAAGTGCCACGTGATTTCAGAGGCAACTCCCCGTCGATGGGACCCCACGCTGGCCGCGGAAGCGCCGCAGGGGCCTCTTTCTCTCGGTTCAGAAGCGACTTTCCCCTGTCCTGGGGCTGGGGGAACAGCGTACCACCAGCAGGGCGGCTCCTAACACAGAAGCTCCTGGACTCAGCTCTGGAGGCCACGGTCCAAAGCCAAGGTGTAGGCAGGCTCGCAGCCTCCAAAGGCCCTGCGCAGGAGTCCCCTTGGCTCGTAGATGCGTGGCCCCAGTGTCACCCCTTCCGTCTTGACACGGCCGTCTCCCTCTGTGTCTGTCTGTCCCTGCATCTAAACGTCCCCTTCCATGAGGCTCAGCCTCCTCCAGGGGGACCGCACTTCACTTACCTAATCCCACCTGCAAGCACCTTATTTCCAAGTCAGGTCACGGTCTCCGGGGGCGGCCTCGGGGCGTGAGCCGGGCCCTGTTGTTCGGGGGCTCTGAGGTCCGTTGATGCTAACACCTGTCTTTTTAGCAACTAGAAAATGAACTTGTTTTTTTCGTGGTGCTTGTGGGATCTGAGGTCTCTGACGCAGCCTCACGTGGCACCCCCAGGGCAGCTGTCAGGACCCCCAGGGGAGCGCCCAGAGAGCATGGGGGCGGTGGCAGGGAGGGCTGGGTCTGGGCGATGGACACGCTGCAGCAGCCCCCTGGGAGAGTGGGGGCCCCTCTCCCCAGGCCTCGTTTTACGGATTCAAAGTACAGATGGGGAGATGCGAGTGGGGAATCTTCCGGAAATTCTCGGAGAGGAACTCCCGTCCTCCTTGCAAGGCCTTCCTTGGGACAGACTCCAGGCCAGCCTTCGGGCCAAGGGGCTTTTCCAGTTTCTCTGCCCGTATGGATAATATCAAGCTGCGCCCCAGGTCGACCCACACCTGAGCCCGTGCATGTGTGGGAACAGCCCCCCGGGGGCCGAGCCCCGCCCCCCAGCAGGGATATTTGGCAGAGCCGAGTCTGGCTGATCCACCAAGCTGTGGCAACACACTGCCAGGGGGGCCCTTTCCGGACCCTCTGCCCCCAGAGAAGAGCGGCCTCAGTCGTGGTTGGCTGGGGGGAGCAGGGGGGTCGAGCTCTGGTCCGAGGCGGCCCTGGCCAGGTCCCCTGCTCTCTGTGGACACTGTCAGCAACTCCCCAGGGCTCAAGGGGAGCGGTTCCACCCTGCCTCCAGGGGGGTAGGCGCACCCGAGTTCTCAGAGACCAGAGCAGCTCCACGTCGGCCCCAAACCCTGATCTCCTGGGCACCAAGGGAATGTCTGGACAAAGACGATTTTATTTAGGGTGGTCTTTCTTTTGGTGGTAGGGGATACGTCTCCTTGGCAGCAGGGCGCCCCTCTGAGCCGCCGGGCCCCACCTTGGATGGGAGATGGCGCCACCTGCTGGTGCCTCTCCCCACAGCTGAAGCCGCAGGCTGGGGGGCCTGGGTTTGCGGAGGTCACAGGCCTGCCCCGGGGGGTCTGCTGGACTCCCGCAGGCGCCGGCGTCTGGAGCTGGGTGGGAGTGGGGACAGAAGACCCTCCCTCCATGAGGACACGTGCCCCTGGTTAAAGATTGTTTTTGTAGTTCACGGGGTGCAGGGGAAGGAGCAGATATTGTGAGTGTGCAGGCCAAGGACCCACAGGGGAGGTCAGGGCAGCTTCAGGGAGCAGAACGAGGCTGGAGGCCTCCTGGTGGCCACGGGGCCCCCCAACTGCTCAATGGCACCCTGGCTCTGCCGGTGGTGGTGGTGTACATTTTTTTTCATTCAGGTGAAATTCACATGAGAAAAATGAATCATTTTAAGGAACAACTCAGGGACAGTTAGCACATCCCCAGTGTCCTGCAGGGCCGCCATCTGGGCTCAAGGCCGTTTCCATCACCCCTGGAGGAGACCCTGCCGGCAGCCCAGGCCCCCAGTCTGGAGCGTTTGTTCTCAGAGGCAGAGGCACTCGGGAGCAGCCTGTGTCCCGGGGCTGGCTGCTTGCACGCTCATCCTTTCATTGTGCGTTTGGAGTCGGGTGTCAACGGCGCCCTCCCCTCCGCTCTACTGCCTCCACCCACCTTACCGAGGCGCTGTCATCTCCAGGTGTGGGCCGTCCCAGGTGTCACCCGGGGTTTCAGAAGAAGGGCCGGGCTGGAACCAGGTCCCAAGCTGGCCTGGGGTTCCTGGGGAAGGGGGTGGTGAAGAGAGGGGAGGGGGTGAAGAGGGGAGAGGGGACGGGGCATGCTGCAAGGCGGGGAGACGCCCCAGGGCGGGGTTCTGGGCGGTGCCCGAGGGCCGCTGTGTGCCCCACCCCCACCCGCCCAGGCCGGGGGCGGGGCGTGCAGGTGAGGTCACCGGCCCGTGGCCGCTGGGGCGCCAGGTCCCCGGGGCTGGCAGGCTCCGCAGGAGGAGGAGGAGCCCGCGCGCGGACGCCGGGGTTTCTCTGGCAACGCGCGTCCTCCCAGCGTCCCTGGAGGTGCTGGCTCCGGGGTCCCTGCACTCTGCGTGCCGGCTTGCTCAGTATGGCTGCCCGCCAGCACCCTCCGGCGGAGAAGGGGGCCTGGGGCCTGCCCGCTGGTGAGTACCTGAAGGAGGTTCTGCTGAGCCCCGCCCAGGCTGACCCCAGGCCCTGGGTGAGCGGTCCCGAGGCCCGACCCGGAGGAGGAGGAGGCCTTGGCCTTTCCTTCTCCATGGACTGGGCCTCCCACAGGCTAATGCACCCCTTCTCCAGCCTGCTCTCCTGGGGAGGGGACTCCTTCTGGGGGCTCCATCGGAGGGCTTGAGGCCTCCTCAGAGCCAAAATCAGGCTGCCCCTGGGAGTGGGATCCTGCTGGGACTCTGCCCACTGGGCCCCCCACCTCTGGGCTCAGGACCCCATCCACTGGGTCCGCT
>JAQZBX010008434.1:34992-48254 GCA_029593785.1 Cabassous unicinctus | reverse complement strand
ATACTGATAGCAAAAAAAAAAAAAAAAAGGTGATAACAATGTAGATAAAGAGCTCCCATTTCAATAAAGCAAGGAAAAGGAATATACCACATTTATGGCTTGTATATGGATGAATTGCTTCTGGAAGGGATCACAAGAAATTGGTAAGAGTGGCTGCCTCTGGGAAGGAGAAGTGGATGGCTGGGGGACAGGGAGGGAGAAGGATTCTCACCATGTGCCCTTTGGAACACTTTGGTTTTCGTACTAGGAAAACATATTACCTATTCAAAAAACTGACATTTCAATATTTTTAGAATGTTGACCTTATCTCTAAATGGATTACATATGCCAACAGGGACATAGTGAATAGCAATGGGAAAAGGCTGCGTTCATCAAACAGCACTACTTTTGCCATCTATTTCTGGATCACTCCTAGTGAATACCATGAATTTAAAATATAAATATATGAAAAAATAAATTGCGTGATTATCTAGTGGGCCTCATGCTTACATGGCGTAATTTTGTGTAGGTGGATCACCCCATCAATAGCTGTCCCCTTGCTTCTGACATATGATATCTATGGACGGATAAATGTTTAGTCATGTCTTGCTGTTTGTTTATTATTCTTCTCTCCCTTCTAGAGCACAAGCTCCATAAGCTCTGGGGTCTTTCTCCTTTTCTGGATTGCTGAATCTTCAGTGCCTAGCAAGGGGCTGGCATACAGTAGATGCTAATAAGGATTCATTGGAAGAACAAATGAGTGAATTCCAGGTTTCCAGACGGGCTCCTGAGGACTCTGACTGGGCCAAGGGGCTCCAAAATGCCTCATGGTAGCTCTCTCCAGTTTGTGCAATTGGACATTTTAAATGTACCATGAACTTAGGGATGCCTTCATTTTTGTTGTTGTTTTCTTCATAAATTAATATTCCAGGAGTCACAAAAAATAGAAGTTTCCCAGGCCCCTCTGGACCTGAGGGACCCTTTCCCTGTTCTCCTCAGGGAGGCGGGAGAGAGAGAGGAGAGGCTCCGAGATCAAGGGCAGGAAACCTGGGCTCCTGGGGAGGAACAGAAGCCCACAGTCACCGCATTTAGCTGTTCCCAGGGGACCAACACAAGTTCACCAGGGCACAGAGGCGGGGCGGGGCCAGCCCCTGGGAATTTGGCTCCTGATTAATGCAGGCAAGAGGGAATTCCCAGGCTGTAAGTCTAGTCTTGCTAGGAACTGGGGGTGGGGGTGGGGCAGGGGGAGGCAGGGTGGCGGTAATGTCTCTGCTTTTTTACCTGCCTCTTCTGGAAAACAGCATCTCAAAGTGCAGAACTAGAAGCTCCACCTAGTTCTGTCTGACTCCAGAGTCCAGGCTCTTTGGACACTATATCAAAGTGAGGAATGTTGACTTAGCTGTGGCCATGGCCATGGCCTGAGCTGAATCAAGGTCAAAATTTCCCAACAGCCCACGTGATGGTAGAAATGACAAAATGATGCTACTAATAATGTACACTAATTTAATTCATTCATGAGCATTGTCCTTCACTGTCTTCAAAGGCCCATGCCCACCCTGTACCTCACTTGATCCTTATGACTTCATAGTTCCCATTTTGTAGACAGGGAAGTGAGATTCAGAGTAGAGTAGGGACTAGTCCAAGGTCACACAGCTTGCAAGTGTTATGGAAAGGGTCTTCTGTCCAGGGGTCTCTCAGAGACACCACTTGGGGCTGAAGCCTAGCTAGGTGGGCTTAGCTTGGTGCCCTAGTCCCCAGGGCATGGGTGGGAGAGGCTCCATCTCGCCAGGTGGACAGAGCGCTGGGCAGAGGTAAGTTGACTCTGGTCTAGACTGCCCTGCTGAGCTTTGGGGTGGCTGGTGATGGGGAGGCATGTTGAGCCACCAGCACAGGAATCTCAGAACATTTAATCCACAGCAAAACCTGTCAGGTCTGCCTTCAAGAGGTTTCTGAAACGTGCCCACCTCCCATGCCCTACAGAGTCCCTAGGAGAAGCCACCATCCTCTTTTCCCCTGGATTATTGCATCATCTCCTGCATCCACCCTCGTCCCCTACACTAAAATGCAATCCATTCTCTACATTCAGCCAGAAGGATCCCATCTGAACTGACGCCAAACCATGTCATTCTTCTCCTTTGATCAGAATCCTCCCATGTCTCCCAACGCACTCAGACCAAAGGCAAAGTCTTAAGACGGCCCACAAGGCCCTGAGTGAACTGGCCCCCAGTTACCTCGCAGACCTTATCTTGCTCCGCTCCCCACCTTACTCACTCCATTGCAGCCACACTGGCCTCCTTGCTGCTCCTAGAACACGCCAGGTACACTCCAGCCTCAGGGCCTTTGCACTTCCCTCCGCCTCGAACACTCTGACCCCAAATACATGCCTGGCTCCCTCCCTCCCTTCTTTAGGTCTCTGCTCAAATATCACAGCCCTAGAATGGCTTTCCCTGACCACTCTATTTCCAATAACATCCACCCCGATCAATACCTTTCCCCTTACTCCTGACATGTGATGTCTATGGATGGATAAATGTTTAATCCTGTCTTGTCGTTTGTTTATTGTTCTTTTTTCCCTTCTAGAGCACAAGCTCCATAAGCTCTGGGGTCTTTCTCCTTTTCTGTATTGCTGCATCCTCAGTGCCTAGCAAAGGGCTGGCATATAGTAGATGCTAATAAGGATTCCTTGGAAGAACAAGTGAGTGACTTCCAGGTTTCCGGACAGGCCCCTGAGGACTCTGACTGGGCCGAGGGGCTCCAAAATGCCTCATGGTCTCTCTCTCCAAGAAATGCAAACCCAGAATCCTGTTGCGGGTTGGACAATTTATCTGCGGTGACAATACCCAGTATATTTTTGTTGTTGGAGGAAAAGCACAATCCATTTCCTCAAGGCAGTCAAACAAATATAATGAGTCTGTTTTAGAGCTCAAAGGAAAATTTGTAGAGTGAAATCTTACCCCAAATGCATGATTATCAGGAAAGTAGAGAGGAAGTAGGGATTATTTCTTTGTAAACAGCAAATGAGATCTTGAGCAAAATTGGTTTTCCTTAGGACTGGCTCCATTTCCAAAAAACATTATTATGCAGTAAATAATCATTCATAATAATGATAGCTACCATTAACTGAGCAGCTATTATGGGCAAGGCATTGCATTGAGTGCAGTATGTAAATTGTTTCATTTAATTCTCAATGTATTCCTGCCTGTCAGAAAAGGAAACTGAGGCTCAGAGAGGTGAAGTGCCTTGCCTCAGGTCCCACAGCCAGAAAGAGGAGAAATCAGCACTCAAATCCTGGTCTTCTCACCCCTAATCCAAGAAAAGAGCCTCAAAGGACACTGGCACTGACAATTTGCTGCTAAGATAGCCATGCAGATAAGCACAGGCCCACTGGCCAGGGCCTGAAAGAAACAAGGATTCTAAGTCACTCAAACGACAAAGGTGGCCAGTCATGCAGCACCATGAATTCAGGATGGGAGACATTCAGAGAGCTCTGGCCATTTTCCCCTAAAAGTTTCAAGAAAGGTGAGGGAAGATGCATTTGGAAAGCATTCTCTGGATTCCCTTAAAGCAGGTGCTTTAGGAGCCTCAAGCAGCCAGGTGTACAATGTCCCACGGACTCACTTGTGGCTCTCTCCAGTTCTGAGAACACATCATGACCCAAGGCTGGGCAGCAAAGTCTGGATTTCCAGTGGCCCCTGCTGGTTCAATAGCTTGGTGGAGATTTTCCTCTAAAATCTTCTAACCGACTGACATGCCATAAGCTTGCCAGCCATGTGCCTTTTTTTTTTAAGGTACTGGGGCCAGGATTAAACCCCGGACCTCACATGTGGGAAGCTTGAGCCACATCCACTCACCCCACGTGACTTTTAAAACCTCATCCCACATTGTTTGACACTCCTCCATCAAAAGGTGAAGTTTATGACCCTTACCCTTGAATTGGGGCTCTGCCATTGCTTGTTCAATAGAATATGGCAGAAATCACGTGGCGCCAGTTTCCAGAATCAGACCTTGGGAAACTGGCATCTTTTAGTTCCTGTTTCTTGGTAGGCTCACTCTTGGAATCCAGGCACCATGCCGTGAGGAAGCTCAAGTTACCCCAGGAGAGGAAGTCACAGCCAGCAACACCTTTCCAGCCATGCGCACGAATCCCAGTTGAGTCACCCCAGCTGACGTCAGGTGTAGAACAGAGATGGAGTCCCACTTGGTTCTGCCCAAATTGCAGATTCACGAGCAAATAAATGATTGATGTTGTCTGAAGCCACTAAGTGCTGGGGAGGTGTGTTACACAGCAATAGACAACCGAACACTTATCCAGCCCTGCAGAGACCCCAAATCAGGTGCGGGGCTTTATAACAGGAAGACCAGGCTGTTTTAAGGAGGGTAATAAATCAGGTCAGAAAACTTCCTCTGCTGACCTTTCCCCATCACTCCCCAGGCTCCTCAAGGTAGATTAGCTGGAAACGGTCTTGTATTCTTCTCTGTTTGGGCTAGAATCCTCTATTAATCAAACTCACCCGCCAGAGCCTCTGTGGTCAAGGGTGAAGGTGGAGAATATATGTTTTCCCTTACTTGGTAATTCAGGATGTGGCATGTTTTCCATGGAACATGGAATTATTTGGTGGCTACAGCTATTTGGAACATCAAAGGAGAGAAGACTATTGATAGGAAAGCACCAGACACCTCTCCTTCTTCTTTTCTTTTTTAACACTTTATTGTTTTTTTGTTTTGTTTTGATTGAATTTAATTATCCCCCCTTGCTGCTTGTGCTCACTGTGTCCATCTGCTCTGCGCCTTCTCTGTGTCTGCTTGTCTCCCCCTGCTGCATCACTGCGCCACGCGGGCCGTCAGCTCACCACGCCGTGCGGGCCGGCCTGCCCCCACCAGGAGGCCTCGGGAACTGAACCCAGGGCCTCCCACATGGCAAACGGGAGCCCAACCAATTGAGCCACAGCTGCTTCCCTCTTCTTCTTTTCTTCTCTTTGATTTATTGTATGAGGCTGCCAGGGAGATGGAACTGGGAAGAGGCAGGGAAAGTCCAGCCTGTAAGGTCTTCAGGAATGCCTCTTTTTCTTGAAGAAGGCTTGAACTGGCTATTTGTCTGCTTTTCATGGAAGTGAGTTTGTCATATGATTTAAAAGTCTTTAAATCCCCGCCTGCTAAACTGTCGCTTTCTATTACCCCAGAATTCCCCAGAACTCCCCAAAGGGCCATGATGACAGGAGAAGGCACAATGAGCGACCTGAGCAGCAGCAGTCAGTGGCATACCTACTTGAGAATGCACAAAGAGCTTCCGTCCACGTGGTCTTGGAAGAGCCTCTTGGAACTCATCTAAGGAGACCAGGTAACTAGAACTACAGTGTAGCCTTACGATGGAACACTATTTGACAGCAAAAAGAATGAACACCTGATACATGCTCTGTCAAGGATGAACTTCAAAAACCTTATTCAAGTGTAATAAGCCAGTCACAAAAGACCACATACTGTAGATTCCATTTACATGAAATGTCCAGAATCGGCAAATCTGAATGGATGCAGATGGGCACCAGCCTTCCTTTTGAGGTGATGGAGATGTTTTGAAATTGGGTTGTAGTAATGGCCATGCATTCTGTAAATCAACTGAAAATCATTGAATTGTACACATAAAATGAGTGAAGTTTATGGTATATAAATTATACCTTAATAAAGCTATTTTTTTGTATTTTTTTCTATTAAAGGTATTTTTATAAATAAAAATTATTTATAAAATATCAGAGGGAGGACAGAGATGGCAAGAGGGAGGGTTTGGGGCATAGAAAGTACACACTGGCCGGGAAGGACAGAAGCTGTGATTTTTAGTCACCTAACGGAGCACAGTTGGCCTCGACTTCCCACTAGTTGAATAGAGATAAGATTATGAGAGGAGATAAGAGCTAATAATAACAATAATAATTGCTGGCACTTATTAAGCGCTTATTCTTTGCAAAGCACTTCACATGTATAAACTCATTTACTCTTCCTGACAGCTCTATGAAGTTGGAGTTGGGAGACAATTCTCCATGGGTCTCTCATGTTTCTGCACGTCTTCTGAACAAGAGACACTGAGAGTTTTATTCTGGACCATCTCCTCAAGGATGTTTGAATAGCAAACAGCCTGGGAAGACAGAGATAGAATCTTCTTGAAGGAGAGGACAGGGTTGTTTCCTGATCAGTACAGTAAAGACAATGTCTCCCTCTGAGTCAAATTGGGCAAGTTTGCCAGTAGCTCCATATAAGACTGGGGGTCTCCTAAGCTCAGGGGTCCTTAGCTGGAATATAAACCTACTGTGTGTGCAGTATCCACCTGGGTCACTTTACACTGCTCCCATGGGATGTAGTGGGGCAAGGAGAGCCAACGAGAGCATGAAGCTGTGCTGCCTGCTGTGCGGTGATTAATTAAGTCCTTTGTCTCTGACCAGGGAGTCTTGTGTCTTCTGCCAGCATCTACGAAACTGTGGCAGGCTAACTTGTTAGCTTGCAAGCAGGGTAAAATCTCAGAACAGCTAAAGTTCTTGACAGTCGGTGCTCAAATTACTCCCATTTAACAGATGAGGTCTCTGAGGTCCAGAGAGTTGAAGCTTCTTGTTCAAGGTCACACAGCTAGCAAGCAGCAGAGCTGGGATCAGAACCCAGAAGATACGAACAGGGGATTGGAGAAGGTGACAGCTGGGATGACAGGAGCTAAAGGCCACAAAGACACACAGGAGGCTGCGCCTCTCAGCCTCTGAAATCCGCCCCACCCCAGATGCTGCCTGTCCCCAGATCCGGCTGCTGGGGCTGAGCAGCCAATTCAGGACGGCCGCGATATATTTAACAGTGAGTCACGCTCTACCCCGGCAAGCAGCAGCGGCAGGCTCAGGAGGATGCAGGGAGCATCTCTGGGAATCCATGCCCATGGGTCGCCATGGCAACCCCACCCAAACTGCTTGCCAGCAGCTGGGATGCCAGTGCCTGAACCAAGGCAGAAAATAGTCTCAGAAGCTGAGTGTGGTCAAGGATTAGGAGCAGGCCTGCCACTCAGCATCATCAGTGGGTTCACCAGGGTTTGATGGAGGGTTGTGAGAGCATGATGATAAGAAGCTCTTATGAGCTCACCGTTCAGGTCAGAGTCCCCCTGTGGAGGCCTGGTGTCCTGGCTTGCTGGAGATGAGGACACTTGAACTGATGGGCATTTTGGTGAGTCCCATCTCTTTCTAACTATGTTCACTTGAGTCTGTCTCTCTCACACCCACTCTTACGAAGCCCCCTCTCTAACTGAGGCTTATAACCATTGCCATTATAGCATCTATGGACTGATGGCAGTTTGGGAATGTCAGCCATAGATCTAGCTGCCAGGAAAATTCTAAAGACTTTGAAACCTAGGCCGAATCAGAAACACACACATACACACATTCCAAAAATGAACATTCCAGTGAAAGCAGTTTAGAATCTATTCATTCATTCAGAAAGGCGTTCATCCATTCATCAATTTGTTTGCTCAATTATTCATTCCAAATTAAAATCAGGATCCTGCAAGGCCTTATATAGATCTGGACTTGGTTATATCTCTGTCCTCATATCTTTCCACTCTCCCCCTCTTACTCTACTGTAGCCCACTGGCCATGTTGCTATTCCTTGAACACACCAGGCACTTTCCTGCCTCAGGGCCTTTGCACTTGCTCTTCTCTCTGCCTGGAAAGCTCTTCTCCCAGGTAGCCACAAGCCTAACTCCCCTACTCCCTGTAGGTCTCTAAATGTCACCTCTTCAGAGAGATTCAACCAAAACCACCTAGGAAGAAGCATCTATTCCAGTCTCAGGGGTCAGACCAAATATACATATTATAGGATATAGATTTGTGACTTAGTTTTCCTCCACCTGTAACAAAGAAAGGAATGTTGAAAATTGGTGGATTGTAGCTGAATCTGGCCCACAGTTATGCTTTTTTTTTTTTTTAAAGAATGAGTTGCTAATATTTATAAATTTGGAGATTTTATTTTAAAATCCCAGTTTTCAAATTGTCTTGAAAAACTGGAAGATCAGGCTACACATTCCTGCATGGCATCAACTGACTGGGGCTGAGTAGCAACCGCCCCTTTAGATTCCAGTCAGCCAAAGGAGCCACCTGGCCCTTGTCATCCATTTATGTGGACACAGTCAGCTCCTGGGGGTCCTTCTGCTTGAAACCCAGCTCAACAGTCTGAGGTCTCTAAAGGTCTTTGGTCTGGGATGGAGCCACTGGAGCATAGTAGTTAAGAGTCAAGCAGATGGGGTTACAATTTCTGCTCATCTCCCTGATGCCAGCCTTAGTTTCCTCATAGAACCAATGTACAATATCATAGAACCTAATAGAATTGACGTGCAAATCGAACAAAATAATGCACATGGTAAAGAGCCTAACACAGAGCCTGGAAAATAGAACTAAAATGAAAACAAACATGCTTCAGCCTTTGATGACAGTCCACCCCTTGACCTGACTCACTAGCTCTCTTCTCTCAGAACAACTAATTGTGTGTCAAAACAGGAAAGATCTTGGAGAAAGCTTCAAGTCCAACATTTTCACTTCTCAGGTGAGTAAATTGAGACCTAAAGAGTGTTGCCCAGAAGAGTTTATATTCATTCTTTCCTCTCATATTTGTATCTCAGTGAAACTTGCTTGGGGTTGGAAGTGACTCAGGGGAGATAAGGACCATGTGGCTTGTGAACACCTGTTGTTTCTGACTGCTCAGCATTGGTCGCTCTTTAGCCAGTAACACCTCCCTGATTTTCCTGTGGGAAACATCCTTCTCCCTCTCCTGGGCAACAGCCCAGACCTGGCTGAGCAGAGCTTTCCATCCATGACTGCAGTGATTTGTTCAGGGGTGGTCACATGGCACAATGTGGCCAATATGTGGCAACCCAAGGGCTCTTTCAGAACTCCTGGTACCCACTGCAGTTGCAGTGCTGGCTGGATGCCAGTCTGCAGACAGTCATCTTTGCCACCACTTTGGGCCACTGCCTGAATGATGCTGACACAGAGGAAAACAGAGCCAGAAGATGGAAACCAGATACCTCACTACATAGTTTGAGCACCTAGATTCAGCCATACCTGAAGGCATATACCTCTGGACTTCCCAGTTACATGAGCAAGTCAATCCCTTCCCTCACCTTTTCTTCTTCAATCAGTTTAAATTGAGTTTCTGGACCAATCCAGGCATTTTAGGTGAAGGCGCTGGGTGAGCAAAGGCCGGAGGCGTGAAAATGTAGGGCACATTCTGGGACCAGCAAGGGCATTCAGGGCCAAAAGTGGAGGGCCTCAAATGCCTTGCTAAGTCACTTTGACTCTGTCCTGAGGGGAATGGGGAGCCACAGAAGGCTTTGGAGGAAGAAAAGGGAAATGATCAGAATTGGCAGTGGTGTGGGGAAGTGGGAGAGAGAATCATCTTTGATAGTAAGTCTGGCTCAGAGTTTTCTTGGGACCAAATCCCAGCCTAGAGTACAGACCAGGGCGAGAGGGGTGGCATCTTCTTCCAGCACCCTCCACTCCCAGCTCCCTCCTCTGGCTGTCTCATAATAACAGTGCTTTCAATACAGAGACACTGTGGGTCCCCTGCCGCGGATCACTCAGCCACCCTTCCAGGGAGAAAACAAAAGGCGGAGTTTTTCCGTGTCTATTTTGGTCTCCTGCCTGCATCTTTGTTCTTCAGGAGGAGCACATGCTCCCAGGAGTCCCTTTCTCAGCTGTGGCCCGGCTGCCAGGTCTGGATCACCATGCTGGGCTGTGTTATGGGAAAGCATTAACAGATGTAGTGGAATCATGCCAATCAGACCGGGAGCTGTGTGGGGCTCATGGAGTCGTTATCTCCCAGAAGATGTGGAGGTGAGGGCTGTGGTAGCTTGGGCCAGCCCACATGCCCAGCCCGGATGGACCATCTTCCCTGATCTCACCTCTTTGACTCTTTCTGAGCACCTAGGAAGGGCCCACCCTTGTATCCCCTGAGGCTAGCTGCCTAGAGTTTGAAAGCCTGCATTGTATAGCATACTTGTTCCCAGTTTAGTGACAGACTAAGAGGAGTTGGTGGAGAAATAGGGACTCTATGGCACCTGGATGGATTCAGCCCACCCATTTCACAGGTGGTAAGACTGAGGCATAAAGAAGAAGCATGACCCATTCAAGAATATAGAGCAGTTGGCCACAGATTTGCAACTGAAAGCCTAAAGTGTAAAATCTCACCGTGGACTTGGCACATAACACAGCACCTGGGAAGTAACAGGATTTGATCACTATTTGTTGAATGAATGAATAGCATCTGTACACTGCTTTCAACTTTCCCAAAGAATTCTCTCACACATTCTTTCATTTTGACTGTCATGACTGTCTTTCAAGCCAGGAATTACTTTTGTTCTCATCTTGTGCTGAGGAAATGGAAACTCAGAGAGCTTTAGTCGCCTACCTAAGTGGAAGAGGCAGGATTTGGATCCACGACATCCTGCTGCAGGCTGGGGCATCCCTTAGAATCTCTAGGTAGAGGGAAGAGACCTTGGAAAGCCCCAGACATGAGGTAAAAGACTTGATTAATGAGGACAGCTCTAACCTGAATGATACTACAAAATTGGGGGGTGGGGGTAGGGGGTAAGAGAGCAGTATCTCAAAAAGTTAAATATAGGATTTCCATATGTTCCAGCAATTCCACTCTGAGGTAGAGAACTGAAAACACACACAAACTTGTACCTGAATGTTCATAGTAGCGTTATTCATAATAGCCAACAAGTGGAAGCAACCCAAATGTCCATCAACTGCTAATGGATAAACAAAATATGGTATATCCATGCAATGGACTATTATTCAGCCATCAAAACTATTAACTATGCAAACAATATAATAAGTGAAAGAAACCAGACACAAAAGATCACATATTGTATGATTCCATTTATATGAAACATCCAGAAGAGGTAAATCCATAGAGACAAAAAGCAGACGAGTGACGGCCAGGGGCTGGGGGAGGGTGAATGGGGAGTGACTTCTGAGGTTTTTTTGGGGGGGTGGTGGTGATGAAAACATTCTAAAATTAGATTGTGGTGATGGCTGCACAACCCTGTGAATATACTGACAACTCTTGAATTGCATGCTTTAAATGTTTGAATTTTAGGACAGGTGAAGTATATCTCAATAAAGCCATTTTAGGGAGAACAGACACATAAGGAAAGGTCCCCAGCATGGACATCGCCATGCTGGCTTCACAGATGTGTCAGGAAGGATTTCAAGAAAGGATTTCAATCCCAAGCCCCAAGATCCACGTAAGGGCTTGTCCCGAGATAGTTGAGAATCTGCAAGACACCCCTTTCAGGCAGCCCTCCCAGGTATCCCAACCAGAGAAAAGAAAAAGGAACCCAGCATGATGACTGGGAACCACTTGGTGCCTTGGTACTGGTACTTTGCTTGTGATATCTCATTGAGTCCATATAACAACCCTGTTGCCTGGGAGATAGCATCAACATCCTCATTTCCTAGGTGAAGAAATGGAGTCTCAGAGAGGTGAAATGACTTGCCCAAAGTCACACAGCTAAATCTCGGTCCATGGGACTTGCCCAGACCAGGACCTGGGGCCGCTTGCTGAGAGACCCCAGGCAAGTTCCTTGCTCTCTGTGGGCCTTGATTTCCCCATCTGTACCATGAAATCCCAGCCCACTCCTTCATTGTCCTGGTGGGGGCTCCAGTCAATACCTAGGGCTCTTGCTCTGATATCCTGACACTCCACATTTCATCAGATTCCACGTGAACAAAGCCAACAATCTCTTCCCGTGGACCCTGATGCCCAGGGACGTTGTTTTTCTCTCCTGTCCCAGCAGCTGGAGAGCTGCACTGTGTGCTGGGGGCTCCAGAACCACCTCTCGAATAACCCTCATCTTGTCTGCTGGGGGCTCAAGGCAGAGGACCAGGTGGCTGCTGTGTGAAGCATCTGCATGATGCAACGTCACAGGCTCTCTTTCTTCAGCACTGAGAGAGATGCTTTTCGGGGGCCCTCCCTTTACTTCTGAAGCTTCAGGTTTGGCTTTGGAATTTGCCAGCCTGAGAGGAATTTCCCACCAGAGTGTAGAAGCTGCAAACACACACCTCTTTCCGCACACATGCATGTAGCCATCCAACCAGCCAAGCGTTCATTCCCTCAGCCATCTAGCCATTCATTTTCCTGGTTCCTTCTTTCATTCGTTAATTCCACAATTATTTATTGAGGGCCTGCTATGTGCCAGGTGCTGGATTAGCCACTAGGTACAATGGAGGAAAAGGAAAACAAGGTCCCTGCCGTCATGGAGCTCACAGCCTAGTCAGGAGACAGGCCTTAAATATGTAGACATACAAAATATAAGCATAAATTGGGATGAATGCCACCAAATAAAAGTTCACAATAATAAGGAGCCCCCTAATTTCCATTTGAGGGGAGAGGGGAACTCCCTAAGGAAGATGAAATTTAAGATGAGGTCTGAACCCAGGAAGTAGAAAATGCTGACTGAAGAAGCTTAAACCATTAGGGGATTTATTATCCCACATAACAAAGGGTCCTGAAATAGGGTTACCCCATCACTGAGGGACTCAATGATGTCATCAAGGATCTGGGTTCTCTTATATTCCTGCTCTGCCATCCTCAGAGGATTGGCTCCATTCCCAGCCTGGCTACCCTCATGGACTCAAGATAGCTGCCACTGTTCCAGTCGTCACGTGAAGACATGACCACACCCAAGAACAGGAAAATGGACCCTCTCATCCTCATATCCTTTTCTAAGATGGAGGAAAACCTTCTCAGAAACTCCCCAGCACACTTGCTGGATGGCATCTCATGCCTCCCCATAAACCGCCTCTGGCAAAAGGGAATGGGGCTCCCACTGTTGTCTTGGGCCAGTGGTTCTCTACTGAGGATGATTTTGCCCCCTTCCCCAGGGACATGTGGAAATGGCTGGAGACATTTTTGGTTCTATCAACAGGGATAGGGTCTATAATACTTGCATCTAGTAGATAGAGGACAAGGATGCTGCTAAACATTGTATGATGCACAGGACAGCTCCCCCACAACAAAGAATTATCCAGTCCAAGTATTGATAGTGCTGAGGTTGAGAAACCCTGCCTTGGATCAATCAGAACCAAATCTTGAGTCGTGGGGCACCACATGGAAGGTGGTGTGGGAATTAATTAGGGAAGCTTTTCTGGAGGACGTGATCGCCCAGCTGAGTTTTGAAAGATGGAAGCTGGCTAAACCAATCCAGGTAATGAGTCAAGTGAACCATCTGGCCAAGTGGATGAGCAGAAAAGAGGACACCC